>BOPM01002774.1:0-12649 GCA_022179025.1 Porites australiensis
ATTCCCAGACAGGACAAGGGTAGCGCAGACTTTGGGAAGGAGATTAGTCGCCCAGTGGGCAATTATTGATCATGTAACTCTGTCTGAAAGTGTCAGCTTAGTAAATGATAATTTCCAGACAGAAACTATTTCAAAACTGAAGACTGCAAGATGAGTGACACAATATTAGTTGAATATCAATTACTCCTCCAATCACCATGTAGGTCAAATCTAGTAGTTTCTATTTATGTGACACAGCATTTAAGTACTAGTAATCTTACACACTTTGTTATAACCTATAGCCTAAATATTATAGAAAGTACCTTAGAACTATGGATGATAAGGCATTGTATTACCTCAGCGGCACCCAACGAGAATATAGTTCAAAACCACTTAAACATAGCATTGTTAAACGTATTTTAGCATTTAAATGGTAGATATAGGGATATTTTTATCCCCTAAAAATTTTTCATCTGTTCGGATTTCCTAGCTGAAAGTCTAGTAGTCTGAAAATTATAGGGATCAAAACTTACCTTTTCGAAAATTTTAGTTAGAGAAAAAGGCTCCCAAGAATTCTTGGTGACCTTTTTAGGGTAAAAGTCAGTTAAAAAGGGGCAATTATACCATTTTTAGATGTTCGATAATCCAAGGCAAGCAAGAAATTTCACAAAAAATGTTCCGAAAATTGACGATGGGTGCCCCTGTTACCTTTGGGCAAGCAATATGTAAGTGAGCGCAAGTGAGAACTGACTGGGCAAGTGGATTTCAATTTTTTTTTCCTACCCTGTGTAAGCTCATGGAGATCGTGAAAATTCCAGTTCTAGTTCTCTTAAAAGTACCTGTGAGCTACTTACAGAAAGCATTTTTCTTTACACTTTGTTTGAAGACCTGATAAATACTTGAAGATGTGCAAAAATCAATGTGTGGTAGTGATGGACATCCAAATATTTCTATTGTTACAGAAAAAACCACACATATTTCCAGATATTTCATGTAATTGATCTCTTTCTTGATGCCAAGTGCATATTTGTTGTACATGTATGAGGATCTTTTGTAGTTTCCTCTTGCATGCTACTGAATAGGATCCCTTAGGATTTAATACCACTGTCTGTTTTTTTTTTTTTGACTGACCACTAAATACAGATGAACCTCCACATGCGACCACCTTCCTAAAACACCAAAAATGTTCTCAGCCAAAGCCTTTTAATGGACCCTCTCGTAAACAACCACCTCCCGTAAGCGACTGCGACCACTTTTACAGCTGACAGTTTTAGAATTTTCTATTGATTTCATCCTCCGGTAAGCAACCACTTGACACATGGTCTACCTAAACAGTGAAGTACATAATTTTTGTAAAAATGGACAAAAAGGAATTTATTCTTTGGCTGTCATATTTGTCTACACATCTATTACTGTGTTTATTAGTTCAATCTATAACAACAATATTAACCATTACCCTTGAGAAAAAGACTTAAATTTCCAAGTTTCAGTTTAAGAAGTTAAGTTTTTGTTCATCAGAAGTTTTAGGCACATTTCTGTACAAGAAGTTACGTACACAAGTAAAATTCTTTAACCACAAATTTATAATGCACAACATCTAATTAATTGCACTTCCGTAAATGAACTATCACATAGAATAGCTGATGATTTTGTCATAAAAATTACCATTAATTGTCAGGGGAAAGTAAACTTTCAGTATTTTTTTAGAATGAAATTAATATACCACTCCATTCTTGGTTGACTCAAGAATTTCACCCTTGTGGTGCGACTCTCATAAGCAACCACCAAGCCTTTGTATTTTGGGTGGCCGCTTGTGGGAGGTTCGACTGTATATTAGAAATGGCTACCAGTTAAAAATATTTAGAAGTGGCTCCTAAAACAGGCTATGTAAAAGAAAGGCAATGTTGGTAGATAAAGGCACCATAAGAAAAACAAGGACAAATAATATATTATAGTGAAACAACTTCTGTATTGAATTAATCTATAGATTGCTATGCAAGCTCAAAATCAGAACCTGCAGTGGGTAATGCCAAAGAAAGCAGGTTGTTCCGTCTGAGAAAGTCATTTCCATATAATTTGTACCTTTTTAACAAAAGTAAATACAGTGGAACCCCAGTAACCCAAACTCAGAAGGGAAACAAACAACAGTGCGAGTTAGCAGTGAATTCAAGTTATAGGGTAAATTTCAGTGAAATTTTGATCAAGGGAAGGGAAATTGAGTTCGAGTTATTCAAGTTCGAGTTATCTTCTGCTGTAGTAAGGTTACGTGGAACATCTCGTTTGCAAAAAATAATCTCTAAGGAACGTGCACTCATACACATTCTTATACTGTAATTATGTATTTTTATTTCAAAGTATTATGGATTTCCACGACTTTATAGAAGATTTGCAGAATTTAACCGAAGAGTGACCTCAGACAGACAGGTCATTAGAAGGCGACAAGAAGCCATGAAATTTGTATTTAGAATTCCAAACAAGATTGTAGCATATTTCAGGTAGGTTTGTATTGATTTTAGAAGGAACTGGAGACAAACACCGAAAATTAGTGTGAAAGATACTGTTGTACTGTTTATTATGTAGTTTAAGGGTGGTCCTAACTTTTGAGTCTGTGGATGAAATCCTAAAGTGTGACTATTCAAATGAAAGCTACTGAGCAGTACTTTCCTGTGGTACTGTTTATTATGCTGTACAAGTTGGTTCTAACTTTTGAGTCTGTGAATGAAATCCTATGGTGTGAATATTCAAATGAAAGCTACTGAGCAGTACTTTCCTGTGGTACTGTTTATTATGCTGTACAAGGTGGTTCTAGCTTTTGAGTCTGTGAATGAAATCCTATGGTGTGACCATTCAAATGAAAGCTACTGAGCAGTACTTTCCTGTGGTGCTGTTTAAGGTGGTTCTAACTTTTGAGTCTGTGGATGAAATCCTGAAGTGTGACCATTCCAATGAAAGCTACTGAGCAGTAGTTTCCTGTGTTACTGTTTATTATACTGTACAAGGTGGTTCTAACTTCCTTGCTTTACTCACAAACATGCCCCTCTGTAAGAATAATCACACCATGGCACAAGCATTTAATATAGAAAAACTTTCAGTCCTCAAGTGACCGACTCAAAACAATTTTCTAAAAAACCTTTTTCCTCCACAGAAGAAGAAAGAGCATCAGATGACAAAACGATTCTCAATGTGACAATAATATTCCTTGTATACTTGGAAAATTTTGTAAATAATTTCTTGGACCAAAAGTATTCATTATCATCTGCAGAAATGTAAATAAACACAACTGGATGTTTTGTTGCAGCCAAATTTGTGGTAATAAACTATAATCTGTTCTCATTTTTGTTTAATTTGTGCCCGTGCAGGATTGAGAAAGGCTTGCTTTGACATTTTATTGGGGTACTCCTGGGAATTCTTAAACCGACCCTATTTAAGCTTAAAAAATGTCATTTTCCACACCCGTTATCAGACCTGGCCGTTAAGCAGAAATTATGTTATAACTGCTTAGAGCGCAAACAAAAAGTTTCTTCAAATGCATTTCGAATTCACAAATTTCTTTTTCTTTCATATTCATCTGGAATTGAAAGGATAACTATGTCCATACATTCCCTTAGTTCCCTCGAAAACCATTTACCAATTCCAGACCAAAATGTTAAAAAACCATACCCTCTGGGGTGATGCATATCTATAATTATGGCTTTTATAAGGGAAAACCCTCGGGTTGTTTGTCTTATCTAATGATTCAGTTAGGGCTTGTTCACATAGAGGTGTGGGACACCAGATAGGTGAGGTAACATTTGGCAGGTCACCACACCCATCATGTAAATGTGATCATATTAAAATGAGAGACAGACGGGTAACCCCACCTAAGCAGGTTACCTCACCTACCTGGGGTCCCCCACCTCCATGTAAACAGGTTCTAAGAAGAGAACTTGTCTTACTCCCTGGTCCATTGGACAAATGAGCTTTTAAAACATTACTTGCCCAGCAAGACCATTTACTTGTCTTGGACAATCAGGCGGGACTTAAATTAATAAATTGATACCTTATGACCAGTTTGATGCTACAACTTTCATATGTAGGATCTAAAACCGTGAATAAAATAGATGAAAACTTAAACATCTGAATGAGTTGGGCATGATTACACTGTACTTAATTTTGTATTTGCTAGGGTGTTTTTACCTGGTTCAATAGTCATCAGGGAATTTCCACTTAAAGTATATTATGTGATTTAGTGGCAATTATTGCAACATGTTTGAGTGTTTAGTAATTCCCCAGCGGGGGGAGGGTACTGCCATATATGGGCTATATAGGTATGTGCCGCTGTGAAGGGTATGGTTTTCAAGCAGTTTACTCTAGGATAGGGTGTAAAAATCAGAGCTTTTGGGTCCAGAATGGGGTACCATTTTTCAGGAAACTGATCAGTTGGTTGAAGATTTTATCTAGACTAGGGATTGTGGTATAAGGTTTTGTTTTGGCTAGACTGTGCTAGTGAACTCTGTAGTTTCTGGAAAACAGCTACGTTAGGATAGGGGGGGATTTGGGGAGTTTACTCTAGTACAGGGTAGCAAAATCCAAAGTCCCTCCCCCCCGGGTAATCCCCTTTTTTGAACTGACATGAACACGCTTGATTGCTTTGAGTTTTGTTTTTGTAAGCTAGTTTACTTACAAGTTTTCTCTGTGGTTGAAAAACGATTGGTCAATTTTCAACAAGAGAGTAACTAACAAAGAAATCAACAACAAATCAACATGTATGAGGGAAAGATTATTGAAACAATGCAAGTTTGGTAACAAGTTTGAAAATAAAACCCATTTACTCCTCTAAATTGGTTTAGATCAACAATACATATTCACTGGCAATTTAATGGCTTAGCTTTGATTCCTGGAAAATATTAGTAGGTCGTACGTATTTGTTGAGGTCAGTGTGTGAGCTGGAGTATCGGTAGCCAAGGATAGTTGAATTTTTTTGTCTTATAAATTTTTATTGCTCAAAATAACTAAACTGATTGCAAATAACAGTGAGTTTATTTCACAAGTTTCACTGAAATACAATATACAGTTCTTATTTGAACGCAAAATTAATAAATTACATGACACATTTTATTTACATTTTGTACAATTATAAATACATAATTCAATACTTATTTCTTAACTTACAATGCGTAATATATATCAAAAGCTTACGAGCGGGAAATGTAAGCAGTGCTTTCGCTGGCATCGCATCCTTGCATTGCGCATTTACAATGTAAAAGAAGGTGATTTTTGTAAACTAAAATTTGAGTCCGTGCCACGGTAATCCTTTAACATGAACTAGTTAAAAAATTGTCATGCATCGTCTTGACGCACCCCTCCGTTCTTACTATCTCACCTGTGTCTTTATAAATGCGTTTTTACCGGTCGGAAATGTCATTTCATTTATCTCAAAAGCGCATTATTTACGCTCTCTGGTACTCGGGCTCGTCGTGAATCGAGGTCAAGGTGCGCAAGGCAGCTCTGGAAGTGCCCTTATTTCCAAGCTAAACATTCTCATGTTTCGGTATGAGGCAACTATAAGCAACGTCTCAACGTTGGACGATATCAATGATTTCGTGTTTACTAAGTGGGGTATCGAAACGGAATATACTGCACTTTTATTGCACAACACAGACTTTGGACCGAGTATTCGGTTTTTGCAGAGCTGTCAAAGTCTTCTTCTTGAAAAGAGCGGCTTCCCCTGAAAAACGAAAAGATATGGATATAGATTAAAATAATACTTCCGATAAAAAATATAAAAATTTGTTGCGTAGTTTCGGTACCATAAAGACTCCAGACGTACCTTTCCCTTGAGAAATTAATCTTGCCACACAAAGGAACTCGAAGAAATCAACAGTTCCTGAGTCGTCTATGTCAACTTCTAACATGGCTTCCTGTAAATAAAATGCCAAGTTAGCATTTTAAAGCGTAAGGCGTAAAATGTTACAAGTTTGAGGATAATTTACCAAAAACGATGAGATTTTCGTCAAAAAAACGAGAAAGAGTGTTTTATCTGACTTCAAAAACGAGTATGAGTGTTTCATCTGATATCCAAACACGAGAAGTGAAAAAAAACAAACAAGTGACCACTGAAATGAAACCTCTTTTAAAGTACTTTTGCTTGGGCTTATTCGTTTAGGGGTATTCATTTTTGAGGATTTTAGGTCAGTTTTAACCAACAGCCTTTAAAAGTGAAAGGATGACGAAGCGCTGTTTATTAACCTTTATCTCTTCTGTAGTGGCCATCCTACCCAGCGTATCCGGAATGGCTCGTAAAAGCTGTTAAAAGAAAGCGATAAAAAGATCAGCACTTCCCGTTAGTACTGTCTGAGTCTGTGGATAGTAATCAATTACGTTTTGCCATTCAAATCAAAGCGACTAATAGCCTATTCAGTGGCGGATCTAGGGGAGGGGCCCGGGGGGCCCGACCACCCCCCCCCCTCCCTTATTGTCAGACCAAACTGAGGCCCGAAGGGCGTAAAAATTTTTTAAGACTGGGCTCCCAGTTATCTCAGGGTCCGGATGACCGGGCCCCTCCCGTATCACAAGGTCTGGATCGGCCACTGGGAACCAAAATGTGTTCCCGCATTTGTTTCTGGGATTGTAACTAGGGAAATGCCGGTCAACTATTGGCCAACGTTTTCCCCTGTTCCTAGTAACAGTCCCAGAAGTCTTTGGAAAAGGTAACTCGTCCTATTTTCTTTCTCGGTTCTAATGTGACGAATGGTTGCATTGTTTCCATTCATTTATTTCTTGAAATTTCAATATTCTGCATGCCAAAAATTGAAATTTCAAGATTCCGCATGTCAAATCTCGAAATTTCAAGATTCTGCATGTCAAATCTTAAAATTTCAAGATTCTGCATTTCCCCCTCCCTTATTGTTAGACCAAACTGAGGCCCGAAGGGCCTTAAAAATTTTTTTTGAGAACAGGCCCCCACTTATCTGACGGTCTGGATTGGCCACTGATATGAATGAGTCCGTGGATGAAATTTCATATTGTGATCCTTCACATGAAAGCTACTGAGTAGTACTTTCCTGCGGTACTGTTTATTATGCTGTACAAGGTGGTTCTAACTTTTGAGTCTGTGAATGAAATCCTAAAGTGTGACCATTCAAAGGAAAGCTACTGAGCAGTACTTTCCTGTGGTACTGTTTATTATGCTGTACAAAGTGGTTCTAACTTTTGAGTCTGTGAATGAATTATTATAAAGGTGTGACTGTTAAAAGTCACTGAGGAGTACTTTCACGTGAAGCTGCTGTTTACGCTGTTGGACAAGACGGTTTTTGTTTTTTGTGTTGTACATCATAGCGATCAAATTTGATGTAATTACGTCAGTTTTACTATGTAGTATATTTCTAGTTTCCTTACGATTTTGTGAATCTTACCTCTTGGGTATCGAGATTGAAATCATCGTTTGTGTCAAACCTCTTAAATTGTTCAAACATTTCTTGAATCTAACGGAAAGAGAGAAAGAAAACTTTACTGTACTCTTATGAAAGATGGGGTTTCGTGTAACAGGCACATTAGAATGCTTAAAAACCTTGAAATGATCTTCTCTCCGTTACACACTGAAAAAAAACCGTACTAAAAAATAACTAAAATGTGGAAGTTTAATAATCCGCTTACATCTTTCTCGCTCCACTCGGGGAAGTGCTCGATAGCTTCCTTTAGTAGCGGTTTACCGATTTTTGTATCCACAAGCTGAGGATGTACACCAGTCACTAAAAAATGCATAAAAACCTTTTGTTCAATGAGTGCAGTAGTGATCAAGGGACGATTGGGGTTTGGAAATTTTCTGCGGAAACCAGGAAATTTCCATAAACACTTTCACTTTCAAAACGAGGCTAAGTGCAAAACCTCTTTTGTGATAATGAGTTAAATTTGCTTTCATTTTCTATCAATGGCTTTGCACTTAGCCTCGCTTTGAATTGAAGGATTGAGGCAACTCGGAAAAGGCTTATTAAAGATCAGGATGATTTGCATTTACTTTATTAGGGCCTGTTTACATGGAGGCGGGAGACCCCAGATAGCCGCTTAGGTGGGGTAACCCGCCTGTCCATATAATTTTTCATTTTAATGTGATCACGTTTACATGATAGGTGGGGTAACCCGCCTCATGTTACCTCACCTACCTGGGGTCCCCCACCTTCATGTAAACAGGCCCTTAGAGCTGATAAAAGTATAGCCTAGGGTTAATTCTTATATTTGCATCAACTTCAGAAAATATCTCTTTCGCCTAATGTCACGTTCACAACAGATCCGCCATTCGCCACTTTAGAAACGAGCAGGGGACTGGAACCGAAATGCGATGATCCCGCAATTGTTTCTGGGATAGTTACTGATGACGCGCCGGTCAGCTGTTAGCCCATAGGCCATTTGCACGATGACGTCATTTTACTACTACGACCAGAATCCTTCAGAGTTTTGCTTTCTAGTGCAAATTAAGGCTTTTGTTATTTAAACCTCGCTGGGATTTCCAAATTTAAATATGAAAGAAAAAGCGAAAAGCATTCTGGTCGTAGTACTAAAATGATGCCATTGTGCAAATGGCCTAGTTTTCTCCCAGTCCTTAGTAACAGTTCCAGAAGTCTTTGCGAAAGTTAACTCAGCCCAGATTCCTTCCCTTTTTTGATTTGCCGCGTGTTGGTGTCCCAAACCAACGAATTCTTTCGTTGCAATCGAGCGTTTTCACATGACGTCACAGCGGCTATATTGGTGTTCCAAAACAATGAAACGGCGGCCATGTTGGTGTTCCAACAGTCCTGTGGGAGTTGAACTCTTTTCTTGTGTAAAAACTTTCTTTTGTTTCAATAAATTAGCATAGATGCTGACCACATGAGTGAAAACGCTCTATTGATTTGAAAGGTCAACTTGAAACAGATCAAAGTGGAAGCTCCGCAACAAAGGCGCCATCTACACATATCTGGATATTTTTGAAAACGGAGATCTTTTTGCTCCGTTTTCAAAAATATACGCGTTCACACGTAGCGTATTCGAATCGTTTTCGCCCGTCCATAAAAAACGTTAAACAATGGAAAAGTAATGCTAGTAGTAAATGATGTACGACATCATCGTATTCGAAAACTTCTGTGTTTGTCCGTCCACACGTGAACGAGAGGCCAGCATTTTCAAAACTCTTCAGTCTGGAGAACGTTTTTGAAAACATAACGTTTTCGGTGACCAAAAAAATCTCCGGTTTCAAGCAAAAACGGATACTTGTGGACGGGCCCAAATAATGCAGTATTTTTAACGCACGCGCAGTCTTTTTGTTTTGATAATTAAACGTTTATAATGCACGTGAAGTCTTGTTGATTTGTTAATCAAATATTTGTAATGCACGTGCAATCTTGTTGTTCTGCTAATCAAATGTTTGTGATGCACGCCAAAGAAAACTTGTTGTTTTGCCAATTAAACACTTTTTAAGCACGTGCAAACTTTTTTGTTTGTCCTGGAGCAAAAGAAGAGCTTGAATGAGGCTTGATCGGAGACACATCGAGGAAACGTCAACTCCGTGTGCCTTTAATTTGTTGTATGAAGCAGCCGAGACGCCAAAATAAGGTAGGTTTAAGGCCTTAAAATATGCTGTAAAAATTGAAGGCATTTTTCTTACTACAACGGGAATTATAAACCGTTTTGAGTGTCGACCAGTCTGGAATTCTGTGAAGCTTGACTACAATTAATTTTAAATTTTCACTCTACCTGGTCAAATAAATTCAAACTAGCCTGAGACGCGGTCAAATACCAAAAAGAAATAATACATTATCCTTTCAAACTCAAAATTCTTTATGTTTTGTACCAATATGAGAATGCTTTTTCGTATTTTCAAACACACTCTTAAACTTTGCCGATCTCATTATTATTCAGAATTTGAAAAAGTTTCATTTATGCTGCCCTCAAAAGCTTGGGTGGCCTGTGAAGTTGCGAGAAGAATTTTTCATCGAAACAGTTGGGTCTTCGGTAAGTATGTGTTCGTTTACATTAGAAGAGAACGTAATAGCCTGCGAAGAATACGGCCATCTCCCCTCGTTCCTCGTCGCCCGTAAAGAGTCTCTGGTGGTGAGGAGTGAGGAAAGACAGCTGTATTCGCACTCTGGGAAAGTAAAGTAGTCTTCTTTTTAGCTAAGTGAAAAGACCTGTCTACTTACAGTAGCCCATGCTGGGGAAGTACTCACCCTTTGATGATTTCGATTTCGAAAACTTTCTGGCATAATTAGCCTTTGCGCTCGGTGATCTTCCCTCCCTCCAG
This sequence comes from Porites australiensis, assembly GCA_022179025.1. NCBI lineage: Eukaryota > Metazoa > Cnidaria > Anthozoa > Scleractinia > Poritidae > Porites > Porites australiensis. Next base: position 10,235 of record BOPM01002774.1, read on the forward strand.
CCAGTTAATAGAGGATGATTGATGTCGACCCTGCAGTTCGCAGTCAAAGAAATAAAGCTTTTAGTCATTCTTAATACGTCTAAAAACCTCTCTAATTCTAATAAGCTTAAACTGCAAAGAGGGACAAAAGTGTTGAGAATGCCCCTTTTTTGGTAGTGGACATATCTTTGTCCCCTCCCCCTTTGTACTCCCCCCCCTCCCCAAACTAGTATTGTATTGAAAACCCTCAAGTCTTTCTTCAACCACAAACAACATTGATTCGGGGGTTGGGTGGGGGATTTTATGGCGTTTAAATAGAATTAGAGTACAATCAATGAATGAAATTGTTAGATAAAAGCGCGCGTTTTAGACAAGTGCGTCAACTACTTATGTTACTGATTATGGCTCCGGCTTATTTTATCATAACGCAGCGCTAACAGCGAACAAATTCAAAAGATTTACGTCAGTCGTTCAATACTTCAAAACATGTTGACCAATTGATGCCATGTGAAGACACGAGCCCGGCCGCTCAGCTGCTTTGGCAGTGCAGAGTTCGGGAAAATAGCAAGAGAATTTTCAAATAATATCTGTTAATCACTCTTATTTTACCTGAATTCAGTGTCTTCTACTTCCTGTAAGTACGATTCTAAATCTTGAAATGGTCTTGACAGTTTTTTACCCAATGGGTGACCACTCAGATCCTTAAAATGAGAAAAAAGATAATAATTAATCGAAAGGTTGCTTAACGGCACAAAATAACCGTTGTTGCGAAAAGGCAATGAAAGCTACTCTCTATCGGACAAAATTTACTTTTACCTCGTTTATTCCAAGATAGTGAGATGGTAATGTCGCTCTAAATTCCGTCAAAGTTCCTAAAAGAATATAAACTTCATAGCTCAGTGGATTTATTAGGACACGAGAAACTTCGTGTTGGCCTTAAAAGTATCCTTATACAATAAAGCACCTTGTACAATGAGTCCGTAGAGAAAATGTGAACCAGCCCCGTCGACTAATTATAAAGTATTGGGTCATTTTAAAAGGCCAGGAGGAGTCTGAAGGGATTCTATAGTGCTCCTAATTATCCACCTTAGTCAATGATGATAATAATAACGGTGATGATGATAAAAGGTGACATTTATTTAGCGCTAATTCTGTGTAGTCCATTGGCACTTTACAATCCTTTAAGACGTCTCTCTTAGAAACGCCAAAATGAAGGCGCAAACATAAATCTCCAACGCTTGCCGCTGAATCAAACTCTCACTCACCTTCTTTTGCCGCCACATACATTTTATTCAGCATGGACGCGTACGCCTTTTGATCTTTATTGTAATCTCTAACAGTTAAATGTTGTCGTTCAAGCATAATCCTACAATATAATAAACATGTTTGAGAATTGCGTTAAATTTGCTTTGTTACAGACGGCAAACGTCTAAAAATAAGCTCTAATTGTATTCTTAAAGGCCTGTCTTTACTCGCTCCATGTAAGGTCATCCAAGACGGACTATACGCCACACGTCACTTGCACATCTCCCATAATGCACCTTATCCCCCCCCCCCCCCGCTCCCCCCAAATTCTGCAAAACCTTTGTTTTTTTCATTTCTCCTGGGTATTACAGCCATCCCAGGAGAAATTGAAAACAATGCTTATTCAAAATTTTAGCGGGCAAATAAGGTGCATTATGGGAGATGCGTAAGTGGCGTATGTTCTGGAATCCACGCTGTGGATTCCGGATTCCAGGTACTGGACACCGGATTATTTCAGTCTTTGAAACTTGGATTATGGATTCTAAAGACCAGGATTCCTCATTCCACAAGCAAAAATCTCCTGCTGTTCGGATTCCCACATAAAAATTCTTTCGATTCAGGAATCCGAATATCCTTACATGGGCGACTCAACATACCCCCCTTCGGTATTTTCTATAAAAAGAAATTGTTCCCTTTTTCTCTGACTTCCACTCTTATCCTGTCACTCTTTTACTGCTTGATGGTTCGTCAAAAAAATTGCTGAAAACAGCATCAGAAGCAACAACAAACAAGAAAAATCAAACGAAGGAGGAGGTTAATTTGACATAAAAACCCAGAAGCCCTGCAGTCAATGCTGAGGAGGGAGGGAGGGAGGGGAGGGGGGGCTTGAAATCTCGCTCCGGAGACGCAAGTTTGTTGGGGAAGGGGTCTGAGGGCATCCTCCCCCAGAACACTTTGAAATATAGAGGCTCGGAAACATTCTCAATAAATTATTTCTCTAAAAAAATCGCAACATGGATAAGGTGTAAAATGACAGGTACTACTAGCGCTTACAGCATGTACCTTCTTCTTAAACAAAAACATTTTTCCTTTAGAAAATTGGAGTGGTAACTCCCCCCCCCCCCCCACACCCCCCCCCCCCCCCCCGCCCCTCCCTTTTTTTTTTTTTTTTTTTTATTTTCCCCCCTTTTT
>BOPM01002777.1:0-10845 GCA_022179025.1 Porites australiensis
GTTTAGAGAGGGGTGGAAAAATTTTCAAAACCAGTGGAAATGGGGGTTCGTTTCTCAAATGCAGTAAAATCTTAGGGGCGTAAACTCAGAAAGTTGTTTCAACACTTGTGTTGCCGTTTTGCACGGATATAATAAATTGAACGAAGTTTGGAAATCGCTAATCCCTTTAAGTACCAAAGAACCTGGTCCGGCAGCTAGCCTGTTCATAGACCCTCTATTTTCTTTTTAGAGATCGTCGAACGGCCGTATGGAAATGAAACCGAGGGTGATTTATTGACTGCCGCTTTCGTGTCAAAAAAGAAGAAAAATTCGTTCCGTTTATACAGTCGAACCTCTCTAATACGGACACCGAAGGAACAGAGCGAGGTGTCCGTATTAGAGAGGTGTCTGTATAAAAGAGGCCACTATGATAACGTCACTTTTATGACTCTACTTACAATTTTAAGTGTTCAGTAGCTAAAACCAGGTTCACACTCGTCTTTAAACTGCATTTAAAGTTATTAATTTACAGTACAAAGACACTGTCTTTCAGTACGATACAGCATTGCATGTATATCTCAAAGTTGTTGTTTTGCCTTTCAGGCTATTGTTTTTTTGGATTTCTTGTCCGGCGCCGCCGCAACTTAAACTTCCTATTACTTACGATACATTGTGATCCGTCAGAAACAGAATTTTCTCAGTGCTAATTGAATTGCTCCTGCTGATAGCATCCGAAACGTTTTTCGACTCATCGGTCGTTCCTTTGTCTGGTTAGGAAAGCTTGGTGAAGGAACCAGGCAACTGTGGCGAGATAATAGCCGTCGTGTACGACCTCACGAAAATAACTCAGGAGGAACTGTTCGCCGATTCAATCAGGAGCTAGCATTCGCTTGACCGTTTGGAAATGGTCCTGTGAGAGTCGGTACCCAGGGGCTCTTCCGCCCGTGCTTGAAAACTTTCGTCGCGCCTTTTCTCCCGGCTCGACTGCCTGTCCCTGGGTCTCCGAGCTAGGGTGGACCTGTCGCGAATTTGTCACTAGCTTGGCCACTTCGCGGCCTAAAAAGCTCGCTCCTAAGAAACCAAGAAACTCGTGAAACTCGATTTCGCGGTAGTTTCGATGGGTTTTTCAGAAGCTCTGTCATCTTTTAGCCATTTTTCTTGATTGTAGTAGGAGCCCTTGATGTTCTCTGTTAATTTCGAAGCCCATACTTTGCAAAACAATTTTGTCGTCTTCTTTCGTCTTGGAGTCGAGGACGAAAACGGACAAGCTCTTTTTTCTTCTTTGGAGGCATTCACTTCAAAAATCCAGGGAAAGACAGTGAGCACTATACTTAATTGTAGACCACGATTTCTGCCAAATTGCGTGATTAGCTTCACGGTTCAACAGCGGCATGCGTATCAAGTAGGACAGGACTTGTCAGCGATCAATTAAAATAATTAGCATAGAAAAAACTTTTGCGCCCCATAAGTCTCCACAGAAAAAAACATTTTTTCCTGGAATATTTTTTAAAAGAAAGCTCTTGATGAGCTCTACTTGATCATCTCAAAATTGAAAATTTCGAAAAATGATGATTTTTTTACCCTGGATGATACCTTAACTAATAGTCTCTATTGAAATCATCTTTTTAAAAAGCTCTTTAATATTTTATACGACAAAGAAAGAGCCCGCAAACAAACCTTAAAGTATTATTTATAACATCGTCCGACTTTGATGTGCGGAAAGTTCGTCTAATTGAATATTTGGCGTAGGATGGCTCATACAACTGTGGTATAAACATTTTTTTTTTACAATTAAAAAAAGGCTACGTCAGCAAAATTTTATTTCTCTGCTTAACTAATTTTTTGATTTTCTACTTTACAACAGCCGGTTTGGTTGATGAAGAGTATGGCGCTGATCACTCTAGCTGAATGATGGGGCTTTGTTTCAACTTTGTAAGGGGACTAATTACTTAATGCTACTGCAAACAATCACTGGAATATATATATATATTCCAGTGATTGTTTATATATATATATATATAAACGGAAACAACCGGTATCATCTACATTTCTATATCTTACGATGACACTGTTCCAATCCGCGTTGATGCGAAAGATGGTGTAAGAATTACCACGAAAATTCATACATAACTCTAAGAAAATCCATACATGTATAACAAAGAAAATACAGTTAGTAGCTCTGTTGAGAAAGTATACATCGCACATCCAGGAATAAATAAGGTCTTGGTGATATCTCAAAAACTGCATGAGTTGCAGTGAGGTGGTATATATTTAACTTGCTTTTTCTTCATTCTTTTAGTATCATTGTGATTTACCTTAAGTTAACTAGGTATCTACTCCACTGATAACTTATATTTTTGGATTTCGATGTTATTTTTTTGTTCCACGGGATTAAAGCCTGCACTTTCGATATATTTGTGAACTTTTACCTTCACCTTTTGTCAACAATATATTGTGTCAAGATTTTTATAATGTTTTTATCTTTACCGTCTATTTTGCAGTTTTATTACATCATTACACTCCACACATTTAACTTCATTAGCCCATTTCTTCTTTTTAAAATAAAAACGAACAAATAAACTTTGGGGCAGCTAAATTCTACGCTGAAATGATACATTACGGTATGATAACGATATGATACGGTTTCGTAATATGACTAGCGTATCATGCAACACGGAGAATACATTATGAAAAACGTCCAGTTACAAAACTCACAAAATCCTGGAGATAAGGATAAATGCAAGGATAAACAAACCTGAACAGTGAAGTTTGCAAGGCGTAGTGATCTAATAATTGACCGACTGGCAACTGAATCCAGGCATCAGCCCTGTTGAAAGAACATATTTGGTCATGGAATCATATCAGGAACTGAGTCGTACCACCTCAATAATGGTGATTTCTTATAAGACACCCTATAAGATTACGTGAATGATGCTCTCGAGCAAGTGCCAGACCCAAGCCAGTTGCAGCCCATATGAATGCATAATGAGCCCCAAGCCTCTTTTTGAAAACGAGGGCATGCGCGAAGCCTGTGATAAGAAAATGATTTCTATATTCTCCTGCAATCAAAACTAATGCTCTCGTTCCAGATTTGTCACACGGAAATTGCCGTCAAGTGGTTATAGTAGCTATAATTTTTATTTAACAATTATCTTACGAGTGCGAGTTGGATATGATCATGGGTTGGCTATAATCATCTCATATCCAACAAGCGCGAGTGGAATAATTATTTCATTAAAAAGGCCGGCTCACAAAATATCTAGAATTCTCTTCGACTTTATTTGAAAAAAACAACCGATATTCTGCTTGTTTTTAATTTTGAGCAGTTAGCATACAGTTAGCAAGAAATATCATTGTTTTTATTACTATTATTATTATTATTTTTATTTTTTTATTAACTTTTTGATGCTTTTTATAATTGTTATTAGTAGTCTTTAGATAGTCATTTTACGACAATTCTCTTCCGTACACAAGAAAAATGTAGATAGGGCATATATTTTAATATTTCGTACACAAGAAGAATGTTCATAGTGTATATATTTTAATATTTCATATTCTTGAATCTGTAAATAGTCTATTTTTTAAATCTATGAATAAAGTTTTGTATTATTATTATAATTATTATTATTTTGTTACAGATTGGCTAATCATTGGAATACTTAATTAGAGGTTAAACTATCGCCATTTATTTTGCATTATCAGGTGATAGTATTATTTTTGGGTAAGGTGATTAACGAAAATTTATACCTTTACTGATATATATTCATGATGCTCAAAACTTGAACCGTTCTTGCCAATAAATCACTCTCTCCCTCGTTTTCCCTACTCTGAGCGTTTTCGCATAATCATTTTGCCCGCTATGACAAGCCGTTGAAAAAAGCATGTCGGGTCTCGTTTCCAGGCTATTCTCGGAAAAGAAGACAAACGTGATTTTGTAGACATATCGTATTTAGGAGCCTGCCCAAGCCAATCTCATTTCCTTAACGGCCGGTTACCACTTATCAAGAATTAAATGTTTAATCCAAGATCGCATTTACCTTCATATGGACTGTTTAGAGGTTTAAAATATTGTGTTCATATCTAAATCTCTGACTAAAGGCTCGATGATATTTTATGATCTTCAGCGATATATTTCTGGACTAGAAAACTTTGCTAAAATCAATGGCTTAACCATCTTTTTTTCTTAACCATGCTTTAAGGAACCTGAGTGGATAACAGGATAACAGAGTTTTTTGATTATTTTACTGTGAACGCAAGGGCGAAACACACAAAAAAGTGCGCATCAAATAATAGAAGTTGTCCCTAGCTATGAACACGATTTTTTCTCGTCAATGGTATTCAATGTGAACTAATCTTTAATTGTCGTCGAGATAGATGAACAAGCAGCATTTCCATTCTTGTCGACTTAGTAGGAATCTTTAAACATTTAAGCACCATCTTAACTATTTCTCTTAATACCAACGGTTTGATAACAAAAACGCAACATTGTATCCTTATCTGAATTGGGTTCAACATAACTAAGTACGATAATTATAATATATTTCATCCAACTCGTGGGATTTTCATTCATTTGAAAAATGAATTAAGCATTAAGCATTTTAAGCAAAATCTACAATCTTATCCAGTTTCTCAACCTTGACCTTATTTTTTTTCTTCTTTCACCCGAAACAAAAAGGATCATTTCTCATTTCTCATATATATATATATATATATATATATATCACCTGCGTGGTGCAATAAATTTGATAGTTTACACATTTTCTAGTTTTCACCGTAATGTAAATAATCCTCGCAGTCTGCTCCCTGATTCGTGAGATTGCTTTCCCGGCATTGCTGAGACCAATGATGACTTGAAGTATTTTAAGTTCAGATACTGTCTCTTCGTACTATATGAGCTACTGTAATATTAAAAGTGTTACCTTAGTTTCATAAAAGGTTCTATAATATTTATCTCTTTTTGTATCCTGGCTTCGAGATCTTTATGCAAGATATGATTTAACCGTTGGAACAAAGGCATCAACATTCTTTTCTTTACTCCAAATTAACATGACAAAACTAATAATAAAAGTTTAAGAAACGGATGTCCAGCAGCGAATGTCTCAAGCTGGTCATGCTAAGTACAATGGACTTCAGTATGTGTCCTTGAAATGGCCTTGTTTATAGCGTTATTACTTCTCTGTCGCGGCATGTTGTCAACTTCATCGGTTTACAATTGAATCGCGTATACAGAACCATTTCAGTAGCATCTCGATGAACGTCAAATGTTATAAGTTGTTATCGCCTCTCCTTAAAAATGTTCAAGACGGTGGTATTTGATTTGATATGTCTTCTTACAACTATTTCCATCTTGAAACGTGTTTGTGAATGCCAAGGGATTTCGCCACCTGCATTTCTTAGAATTGGCAAGTATTCATCATTATTATTGTTTTTAAATTTTCGATTGACTTTTTGCGTTGACTGTACTTTCCTGTTTTTAAAGGTGCAGTGTTCTCTGATCGACTCCAAGCTGACTATGCGACGGCCTTTAAACTTGCCATTGAAAACATAAACGATGACACATCACTTTTGGCAGCCACCGAGCTCAAAGTTACTGTCAACAAATCTGCTACGCTAGATGCGTTTAGAAATATTGAAATGGGTAAGAGCTCTGTCAGAAAGGATGTTTGCTATAGTTTTTTTCGGGAGTCGAATGGCGCGCTACTACAGTTTACGGTATATCTCTCTTGTGGTTGTAGATGGTCATAAACATTGTCAAGTACACTTCAGCGACAGAATAAGCAAAATAGGAATAGTTTTCGGTGCTATGAGGCAACTAAAGCAGTTCATATTAAGTTGCTTAGAATTTTTTTTACACAAATACATTCTGTACGCAAGTCTGAAGTTTCGAATTCAGCATCATAATTGTCAACATAATGGAATTTTTTGTGGGTTAGGTTTCTTGCAATAACGTTTTGGAACACGATTATAAAGCAGCTCCCCGCAGTTTTTATGTCTTTAGTAAGAGAAATTTGCATTTAAAACTGTTATCCTCTTAAAACCAAAATTTTAAAGTAGAAGAGTGCAGCGTACTAGAGGCCAATTTTCACATGAAAAGGAATGATACTCTATTGATTTGGATTTTGCGAGTTACTAGGTTTTTACCTGGCTTGTTCGGGGCTCCACGTTAGTATGTGCAGCAATTTTAATGACCAGTGCGAAGAATACCCTTTTTCCACATCACACGGGTTTTATTTTCTGATGATCTCCCTAGTGTCTACTTGGTAACAGAAATAAATCAGGGTATTCGTAGTAGAAAAGCTAGTGGCAAAACGAAAAATTATTTGTTGTATCAGATAAAGGTATCCATTTGAAGTTTTATTTCAAAATTACAAGCTCATTCACTTTGGCGTCAGTTCAACATTCATTAAGCTTTTTTAAAATTATCTAGTTCAGTATCTTTTGAAGCAAGGAGTGGTAGCAGTAGTTGGTCCAATGACATCAACCGGCGTCAAGTTTACCCAGCCCTACTGCGCAGGCTTCAACATACCACAAATTGCTCCTGTGGCCACAGATCCAACCTTCTCATTCACACCGGCTAACTTTCCTTTCCTTGCTCGCCTCAGTCCGAGCGACAGTATTCAGTGTCGGGCCTTGGCAGGGCTCATATCACATTATAACTGGACTCAATTTGCACTGTTAACTTCCAAGGATGACTATGGTTTGTGCAATTAAATACTGCTTTTTAATTATTCATTCTGTCGTCGCATTTACTTCGGACGTTTTTATTTGATAATGGAACTTCGCTTAAACAATCCATGACTTTCAGAGATGAATCGAATTCTTAATTCCATTTTCATGATAGATCAATCATTTCCATCAACCGTTTACAACTTATATTTAAAAATTTCAAGAACGAGTTGCTTATTAAATCTCTTTTAGATTCTTTCACTATTCTCATGAATGAGTGAATTACCTTTATTTACTGGAGTAATTTACACTTACAATTGGTTTCAAAATTAGCCGTGTCAAAAATCGATGCTGTGAAAAAATAAACGCTATATTGTAATGGCTTCAAAATACTAAAACTACAAAAATTAAAGCTTAGACGCAATATTAAGTCATGTTTTTAAAATAACATAGTAATATTGTTAAAAACCGTTTGAAAATATTTCGAGTCTTAAGATTCAATCTCTATTTGGAAAGACATTCTAAGCTTTTGAACAGTGATAACCAAAATATCATTTTAATGAAATAGTTTTAAGTTTTGGCCACTTCATTTCGAATTTACTACCAAGGTTGTTACAAGAGACCTTGTCACGGTTTTCGACGCTATCTTGAAGAGTAGGCAAACGTGTGAGAAATTACAGTGTTTGCATGAGAATCTAATGTCGAATAATTTCCGTATAACGGCTGTCTGAAAAAAAATGTGAATTGTAAACTAAAGCTACACTCCTAAGGATTCTGCGGGAAAAAGTTAGAGCGTTAAATGCGTTAGAAGACCTAGAACCACTTTCTTAAATTTTCTATACATTTGTCTGTAAGAAATTCCCGGGAAAAATTACAGACAAATATATGGAAAATCTAAAGCAAGCCTCTGGAGAAATTTAAGCACAGTTACGCCCCAAAAATGTTTAAGTACAATCCTTTCCTTTGTAGCTTTAGTTTACAATTGATATTTTTTTTCTGAAAAGCCGTTTTACGGAAATTATTCGACATTAGATTCTCATGCAAACACTGTAATTTCTCACACGTTTGCCTACTCGTCAAGATGGCGTCAAAAATCGTGACAAGGTCTATTAGGTCTATATTTGTTTTCCTTTGTGTTGTGTTGCCAAACCCACTAAGTCCCGTTTATACCTTAAAGTAGTGCTTTTTTCTGTTGGTGAATACTTTTTTAAAAAAACAGTTTTATTCCATCGAAAGTAAGGCCAATCTAAACTTGTTTAGTATGTCTAATAGTTCATTATTTGTCCTGTTTCTAGGCATAAATGGCCTTTTAACGTTAAAGGATATTGCCAATCAAAAGGGATGGAAAATCACGGCGAATGAGCATTTTGATCCTGTCAGTGACTTCAGTAACCTTGACGTAAGCCCGCAGTTGGAAGCGATACGAAGAACTCGAACGCGAATTATTGTCTTGAACACAATGGCACGATACACTGTCGTTATACTGTCAAAAGCTTCACAAATGGGAATGCTGAAAGAATGGGTGTGGATTGTAACAGATGGCTCTACAAATACGGTAACAGCTTATAGTAGATGAAATAATGAGTATATGAATTTCATAGTTTGATCTTCAGGTTAATCATCACAGTTAAACAGGCAACTCATGCAGTTGCGAAATGATAACAAATCAGAATCTGTCAACTGAGCAAATGTTTGTGGACATTAGGGGCCGACTATTTGACTTTTGAGGGGTTTATGGGTGATTACAGAAAAATATTTCCTGCAGACTGATTTCGAGGGGAAAAAAGCATGCAAAGAAATTCCTAGGAAAAACAATATCCTGCACTAAAAAAAAAAATATTACTCATGACGTATAATGCTGAAAAAAAATCTTACAGCGTCATGTGGGGGAAAAAATTTCTAACTCCAGAGGTTTGGGAAAAAATTATTATCTCAAAATCACCCATACCCCCCTCCTCCACATACGTCCAATGGTTATGTTAACCACTAGGGGGTGGAGGAAGAAACGGATTTGACACCTCAGTAAATGTCATCCATTAACAAATGGCTGGCGCGCGTTAATCAAGTGGTGGTTTTCAAGACTAAAGTTTTGCATTTCGAGATTGAAAATACGCCAAAGAAATACACAAATGGAAAGAGAAAGTTCAATGGAATGCTCACTTTCCTTTTTCTGGACAAACGAAAGCTTTTCCCTATGAAATTGTCTTTCGAAGAAATCAACCTTGTTTCTACACGGCGGATAGTAGCGCTTGGCTTGTTTTGAACCCACCAAGGCAGAGAGGATTCTGAAGAATCTTGAGGTACATTCTGTACTTTATGGTCAAGGAACTAAACGTTTTTAAAAGAGGAGTTCTGTACATTTTGACATCGTCGTGAAAGAAAAACCACAAAATGTGCATTTGAAATTGATTTTTTACCATGTGCTCAGCCGATTTAACTTGCGTGAACGTATCCACGATCCAGTTTTTGTTACGCAAATTGCTTTTTAGAATTAACTTTTGGGATTTTTATTAAAAATTTTCAAGAAATTAAGTTATTTATCTGTCATTGTTCATTCATAACATTAGCTTAAAAAACAACCGTCAGTTTTTTAGAAACACTTCAGACGGGCTACTCTCCTTTCTTGAATATTATGCATCAAACAATTCCAGCTGTGCCCAGTGTTGATATAAAATTATTGACATTAAAATTAATAGAGCGCTGCAACGTTATATGTTATGAATAGTTTTATAAATATGAAAAGATGTTCTTCAAATAATATCAACCGAAATTTGATTCAATAACCAAAAAACGTTGATTCACATCGATAGCTCCGGTTTTCGCTATGTAATTCTGGCTTGATAAGCAATGAAGAAATGCACGCATAAAATGGAGAACATGCCTTTATAACCCTCTTCAATTTATTCCTGTCCTTGACAGATGTGCCAATCTGCTTTTTTTCCAGTAAAACCATGTGTATAGTTATATTCTGACAGGAAACTGCATGCGTGTCAAAAGCTCGGGAATGGCCCCGGGGTTGGCAAATGCCCAGCCCCCGGGCAGTGCAAAATTTGCAAATTCCCCGAAGTAGCCGGGGAGGGGGGGCTGGGCGCAGGTGAAATTGACTGATGCATTAAAACTGAAGCATTAAAACTGTACATCTTCCATTTATTGCTATTCATTTTCTTATTCAATTATCTGCCATTGAAGAATTTTGCAGTGTGTAGAATTCAAGAATTTCTGCAGTTTTGCTGCCCTTTCTCCATAACTCGTACCCGGAATACAGCTGAATACCGCTTGAATGACGTTTACTGCATTTTGTTTTCAGTTGTTCGTTTACGGCTTTGTTATAATTTTCGCGCTGAAAAAGTGAGCTTATCTCACATATGAAAGAGTTGTCCTCTATTCTAACGACAGACTCGTCGGCTTTTCGCGGTCGAGTTTTGTCTATTTTTTTTTAAAATGCAAAGTTGTAAGTTGCAGCCTGTTACAGTTAGTAGCGAAAAGATTATCGTTCGCTTTCCTATGTCTATCCTCAAAGAAAATTAAATATTATACCCCTTACGGTAAAGTTTTCTTTCAGATATTTTGAGGTATAAATGTAAAGGCTACACATAACTGTTTGTCCGGGCCCATTAAAAAAAATAAAGAAGAAAAGAAAATATAATGGGCTTACGGGAAGACAAAAGTTCCTAAGTCGCCCTGATTTTTCTTTCAGGTCTTCCCTTAAACACAGAAACACGGACTCTACCCTAGATATCGTAACCTGTAATTTTCTGTTATTGATGAGACCTACAATTTCACAATTTTTTCAATTCAGGTCTGTTTGCGGGACATTTTTTCTTAATCATTTAGCCCCTCCTTCAAAAGATGAACTCATGCCGAAGGCTGATCTGCAGTTCAATTGATAGGGATGTGAAGATTTATTTTCTTGACTTAGAGTTCATGTTATTACTTTTACTGTGAGTTGATTGATTTTATCATAAGTATAGAAACGGAGGCTTCGCTTTTAGCCCTGGCTAAATCTATATATTATACCGGGGAAAGAGGAGGATGGAATTATGAATATATAAATTTCATATATTTGATCTGCGGAGTGAAGAAATAAATTGAGAGAAGGTCATCAAAGTTTTAAACAAGTAACTTACGAAGTTGCGAAAAGAAACACAAACTTATTGTAAATAAAATACAACTTACGAGCTGGGTGTTTACACTGTACAA
>BOPM01002792.1:2612-15683 GCA_022179025.1 Porites australiensis
TGTGCAGATTGGCTATAAATTACTGTGAGCTGTGGATTATTCCTGATGATCACAAAGCGGTTAAAAGGTAACACATTTCATAGCAAAGACTGTGTTTACCTTAATGAAAGTGTATGAATAGTACACTCGTTAAGCTCGAAATTGCGTCTCGCCTGACCGCACCTCGTTGCCTACAACGATATTGAGAGACCAAGGCACAACTGAAGCGCGCGCATACCGGAGAAATAACACAAATAGCGGTTTATTTTTGCAACACTATTTTCCATTTTAATTGCATTTTTAGTCATTTCTTCATTTCCGGATAAATCCTGATTAGATATTGGCCATTAAATGAATTAAAAATTCATCTGGTTGACTTCAACGCTTCGTCTCATTTTGGTCAAAATTTTGACAGGTCAGATTCATGCGTGAAACTTAATTTATATACTGGAATCCCTACAAGAGAGTTACTCCTTAAAAAGCAAAGCAGTGTTGTATACTATTCCAATAGCTTCTTTTCCTTACTTACTTTCCACTTATATTAAAAGAGAGTCGCATAAAAAATGAGTGAACACACAGTTGCCGTCAAGAATTGTGGTCTTATTACAAGCAGGCTTGTTTTGCTAATTGTTATTCAAATTGGTTGCCAGGTATCAATTTCTCTTTTAATACGAGCGACAAAAAATTTATCAGTACATAAAAAAAATAACCAGTTAGAAAAACCTTTCAGTTTCATGTAATTCTAATAACCCGGGCTGGTTATGCTTAAAACAAAGCAACCAAGTCTTGGAGTACTCATTAATTCACATCTCCGTTTTTCTGTTGAAGCATTCACAGACCTATTTGCAGTTCGATAGCTATTTTTCTTTACATACTTGTTCACTAGCGTTTTATTCTTCAAATACTGGTAATTTTGTACACATCACTCAATTAGTTTTTGACTTAAAAGAATTTCTTATTTGTTCAGTGAAAATTCATCGCTGATTTCGGGTGTCGCATGCCCTGACTCTCCTTCTCTGCGATGAATATTCTGCGGGAAAAAACATGTTTACCTTTTATATATCCATCAATGAAAATGTGTTGCTTCGCATTTGGGAGTTTCTCTTTCAAAATTTGTGGGCTTCCGCATAGTGAAATGTAACAATGGTAAGAAATCACTTCGCCCGGTTTGTTTTTTATTTCGTCATTACACGCTCCAATTATTGAATCAAGAGGCAACAGTTCATTTGTTTTGAACACTGGTTTCTTTTAACGAGAGCAAAACGAACAGAGCAGACGATCATTACATAGCTGGGAATGAGAAGAGATTGGTATGTAACTTCTCCTCAGAATATCCAATACATTGTTCTACAGATGGGGAGAATACGCAAATTTATCAATCAGAGCATTCTATATTGGTTTCGCCCAAAGTTATCTTAGCTCACTTTCAATAAAATGTATAGCAGTCAGGAAGGAGATATAATAACCAAATCCTGGAAGTTAAAGGATTAAAATGCAGTGATGGTGAAGAAATGGGAAAGGCGATGAGACGTGCATCAATGACCGGATTATTATTCCAGTTTGAGTTTGCATTCGAGCTCGAGTTTCATAAGTTCAAGTTCGAATTCCAGTCGCTAGTTTCAGTTCAAGTTCGAGTTCCTCCAAGGTCGAGTTTCACAGAATATTGAGTTTCAGTTCGCGCTCAAGAGAACTTTCTCGCAGTCTACGTATGAACGTAACACCGGAACGCATAAATTTTCAAGCGGGCGAAAGTTCGTCCAGCACACACAAAAAAATTTTTCAAATCCTTTTTGAATTCGCATTTTTTTCTTTCTTTCTTACTTGGAATTGAAACAATAAATACTTTCATACACTCCCGTAGTTACCTCGAAAACCATGCCTGATTCCAGACCAAAATGGTCAAAGTGTATACCTGTTTTCAGACAAAAACGGCGCAAAAACCCTACCCGATGGGGCGGCACATATACCTATGCTCAAAAAGAGAGTGCCCCTTCCTGCCCTCCTCGCTGTTCGACGACCATCTATGCCTCATCCGTCTCCGTCTACAAGGAGCGAGACGTAAACCTCATTCGCTGAGTAAAACTCTTCCCCTTCGCAAAAATACGGCGAGAATGATCACAAGAGAGGTCATTACAAGCGCCTCGTTCCCCGCCATCTTTTTTAATATGGCGTGCTCTTCTGAGTTAGGGGGGTAAAAGTTCACAGTAGTGAAAACTGTTGTCACGTTTACTTAGTAAAAGTCGATTTGTAAACAAAACCCTAGAAAGAATGTTCACCAAGTAAATCGGCCAAGTTAATTTAACAAACCACGGCAAGGAGTCGTTTAAAATGACAGGAAAGGATGCACAGTATACCCGCTTTGCTGCAACTACTTTCAGTAGAGATATGGAACGCAACTGATAAGAAAGGACCAAAGGTTCACACTTGGGCGCAGAGATACATGTAACTAAATGGGGATGTTTAAAGTTCTCAGTATGACTTACCGTTTGATTGTTAATTAGTTTTTGTTTCACAGTGCGTCGCTGATGTAGCCCTGAAAACATGCACAATTGCACTTGCACAAATTCGGACGGCGCGAACTGGCCTGGGTACGAAGCTTGCTGGTAATCGAGCCTAGGTGACCGCGTGACGGCAAGCAAGTAGCGAAATAAACGCATTTGTCACCACTTCCTCTTCTTTGGACTGGTTTTTGGCCGGTCAGTGTAAGACGCAGACTGCGGACTGCGGACCAGGGGTAAAATGCAGACTGTGTGTAAAATGCAGACTGCAGACTAAGAGTAAAACGCAGGCTGGGGTAAAATGCAGACCAAGCATAAACTGTAGTCGTGGAAGGGTTTTAGGGTAAAAAAATCCCGCAAATACACGTAAACGAACACTTACTTGACGACATCTGCTTTCAAAAATCCATTCCTTTCTTCTCTGGAACGTCGTCGACGACCCGAAAACATAATCGCACTCTTGAACCTTTTTTCCGTTCGAGAGACTTCGCACTTCAACTTTAGTTGCGAAGTTTTCGACATACGTGACCAGGGACCGTCAATTGGTACAACACCACGATGTTTACGCTTAAATGAAAGTTGCTGACCCAAAATACTGTACAAATGGCGATAAAAAAGGGAGTAAATCATTCCAACAACAAAAAAAGGTGTTCTGCAGGAAATTTGGATGACCTTCTATGAAAGTGTTGCAAATCAAGGTACGCAGACTTTAAGCTGTTCGGATATTCATCGAAACTTCTGGCGAATGTGCAATCACTTCGACTAGGAAGCGAAGTGTGTAACTGATACCGGCTAGCTATTTCACCGATTTGGAGAAGAAGGAGCACAAATGTTTAAAACGTCTACAGTCTTTATTCTGCATTTTTCACCCAGCCTGCATTTTACTCTCAGTCTGCAGTCTGCATTTTACACTCAGTCTGCATTTTACCCCTAGTCCGCAGTCTGCGTTTTACACTGACCGGGTTTTTGGCTTATTAGCATAAGAATGGCTAAAAAAAAGTTTGGCAACGAAAAGAGCATACAGTTGACTCCCGATAACTGAAACCTTCAAGGGGAATCGGAAAAAGTTCGAGTTATCGGGAGCTCGAAGCAAATAGCCGGAACTAAGGGAAAAATCAGTTTTTCACAGTACAGTGAAAATTTTAATCACATTTAATTGTAGAAATGTTAAGTGAAAATTGAAAAGATACTTCTAGATTGTAAATCAGAATGTAACGTAAAAAACAAAGCCTAAATAGAGCATGCCTTTTAAAGCTGCTTCACCGAGATTTGTGAAAAATCTTAGGAAAAAAGGCTGCGTACGCCCGAAAATTAATATAGAGCGTTTTATGAACACCTTTGTAAATAGGTTGATTTTTAAGCTCCATTTATTGTAATGATACACTTTTTTAATATATACATATAACGTAGATATTTTTATCATAGTTTTTATCTTCCCTTATTGTAACATAAGATATGTAGTTTTATCTTTTGGTGAAATAAAGACTCATTATTATTATTATTATTATTATTATTATTATTATTATTATTATTAACAACATCAGCCTTCACTAGTAAACTATATACCTACAACACGTCAATGGGAAATTCAAAATCAACGTTTCGGAAGACGGTACACTGTTTTTTCCCCGACTTTTTAAGCGCTCAAAACATGGTTGGAGTTATCGAGGGTAAAATTATATGGAAATGATCTAAGGGGAAACAAAAATTACTTCGAGTTAGCGGGAGGTTCGAATTATCGAGGGTAAAATTATAGCCTGCGTAGCAGGCGCTTGGAAGTAGTGGGCACAAGAAAAAACGGGCGCGCGAGAAGGAGACACGCGAGACATCCCTCGCGTGTCTCCCTCGCGTGCGCCCGTTTTTTCTTGTGCCCACTACTTCCAAGCGGTAGCAGGCTAGTAAAATTACAGTAAATATATAAAGGAAATCCAAAGGAGGTCGATTTTGGTTCGAGTTAGCGAAGGTTCTAGTTATCGAGAGTCAACTGTATTTTCCGACTGTATTTTTCGTGCATGCGCACAAGCCATTTTGTTTTCGAATCTATTTCGATCTTTCTCTCTCGTTCACTTTCATTTTGCCTTTCTTCTTTATAAGCAGTTTTGTTGTCCACTTTGTTGTCTTTCTTTTGCATGGAATTGTGGCTGGCTAACTTTTTAGCAAAATGAAAAAAAAGAATTGATCTTCCAAGAGTAGTCAGGTAAACAGCAAAACTAGCAGTGGATTTTCCCCAAAATGTTACTTTTTTGTGAGAGTAACTCTGTCAAGGTTTAGCCAGAACATCCAAAACGAGGTTTTTGCTGATGTTGGTTATAAAAAATGAGTGCTCTGATCATAGTGACACTAGATATTATGTATTGTAAGGCAGTAAAGGGGGTATTGTCTTCAAGTTTCATATGTTTCTGGACAACAATATTGCATTTCTGCATATTTCAAATGCATTGTTAATAAGGGTCGTTTTCGAGAGAGTTTTTGAAAGTATTTGACTGAGAAACAAAACGGTTACACTTGAGGGGGGTGGTCGCTATGAGAGAGTTGACAGTAGTTAAAATAATTATTCCGTTTTCCTTCGCTACTTTTCTTTGTTATTGCCCCCATTTTACGATCTCAAGAGTATATAAAAGGAAAGTGTATTACTTAATTGCTTTGTCGAGAATGATTT
This sequence comes from Porites australiensis, assembly GCA_022179025.1. Classification (NCBI taxonomy): domain Eukaryota; kingdom Metazoa; phylum Cnidaria; class Anthozoa; order Scleractinia; family Poritidae; genus Porites; species Porites australiensis. Next base: position 7,749 of record BOPM01002792.1, read on the forward strand.
TCGCTGCCATGTTTTGCTAGAATTCATGGTTTGCAACCAAGTGACAAGGCGGCCACGTTGGATGACAATACAACAGAACTTTTTGTTGAAAACTTTACATGAAAAGAGAGTTAAGATCACAGAGGAAAGAAAGGCTTTTGTTCTTGGCATCCTGAACATGGTCTTCGTGACGTCACGTGCAAACCAGCAAACAGGTAGTTTATCATCGCTCATTAACTTTCATTAATTTAGTACAGTCGACTCTCGATAACTCGAACCTTCAAGGGAAATCAAAAAAAAGGTTCGAGTTATCGGGAGTTCGAGTTACCGGGAGTTCGAAGAAAATAGCCGAGAGTAAGGTAAAAAACAGTTTTTACTGCACAGTGAACATTTTAATCACATTTAATTGTAGAAATTTCAAGTGAAAATTAAAAGATACTTTTAGATTATTAATCAGAACGTAACGCAACAAAACATAGCCTAAATAGAGCATGCGTTTTACTATTTGGAGAAGAAAAGCTGCTTCACGTTAGCCTGTGACAATCAACATTAGCCTCCACTAGTAAACTATACTCCCACAACACGTCAATAGGAAAACCAAAATTCAATGTTTCGGTCGCCAGTAGACGGCTTTTTTCCCGAATTTTTAAGGGCTCAAAACATGGTTCGAGTTATCGAGGGTAAAATTATATAGAAAATGAACTGAAGGAAAACGAAAATTGGTTCGAGTTAGCGGGAGTTCGAGTTATCGAGGGTTCGAATTACCGAGGGTAAAATTATAGTGAATGTATGACGGAAATCCAGGGGAAATCGATTTTGGTTCGAGTTAGCGCGAGGTTCGAGTTAGCGAGGGTTCGAGTTATCGGGAGTCAACTGTATTCTCGAAAGCAACACTCTTTGCTGTTTTTCAATTGCTGTCGAGCATTGTTCCTTGAGTGGGTTCGTTGTTTACAGCTGGCGACATGACTTCCCTCTTAGAGAAAACCGCAAATAAATAAATAACTACCGACAAACCGATGTCAAAACTCAAGAGCACAATAAAAAGATTGCGCTCAATTTGATCAACCAAATACAAAACTAAAAGCACCGGTGCACTTAACGCAATTCGGTAAAATATGGTACCTGGAACAAATGGGTGATTGACACAACTGGCATCTGTCAACCATGAAGGAACAAGGTAAAAAATACGCACGCTAAGAACCCGCCTGAATGCCCTTGGAACTGATCAAGGTGGAAAATATTCTGGGCAGTGTCCGGCGTAATGGTGAAAACAAGCCAGAAAAACATTGTGATAATTCCAATGATAAAGACTGCTGCCATTGAATATCCTGAAGTAACTCCACGCAACTTTAATATCGGCAAGAAGACCTCCCGAAAGAAAAGGATCACAGATGCTCCATCTGTCTCGCGGACCCATATCACCAAGGTAATAAGCGCCAATGATGAATCGAGGATAATAAATGTCAGAGCAAATGAGAGTGGAACCATGTCTCTTACGACCATCATAAGCAGGACCGCATTCACGTACACCAGCCGTCCAAATATGGTCCCCAAAATGGTTCCATTTCTAGGGCTCTGGTCACTGGATCGTGCCATGATTACGATCTGAAAGCCGAGAATAAATACCCCCAGAAGAGCAAGTCGAATATAACCTTCAGTGCGACCCTGGAAGTCAATACGGAATATTATCTTCCAGAGCTGAACCCAGGCTAGTAAGATGAAACCTCCAGCGCAGTACACGATTAGTGAAGACCACATCGTAAACTTTTGGGTCATGGTCATAGGTTTAGCACTTGGAATGGAGAGCATGAATTTGAACCAGTCGCAAATCACTGACTTTAAAGTCTTCATTTTGGTCTTGACACTGAAATGTTAAAAAAAGGCTCCATTTAGATTCTCGTCTGGTTTTATAAGTTCCAAAGCAGGAATTCAAGAGGAGGGTCTAAGTTTGAACAGTGATGCTGATGATGATTCTGATTGATTAAAGATGATTTTTTGAATGTCTTATCAGTGTACCCGTCATATATTTTCGTCAAAGTTAATTGAGTGGCACGCGTACAAAACGACGGCCGAGAGCGGCTACACCTCAACTCAAAGGAGTGTAAAAGGGATGAGAAAAAACCATAGTTTCGCTTTCGTCAGGTTCCGCTCTCGTTTCTCGCGTCTTTCGCCTTCTTTCGCGCTTTCGTCAGGTTCTGCTGTCGTTTCTCCGGTCTAGCTGACTGCCTCGCCGTTCACCACTTACCTGGTAAGCATGATACACACTATCTTTGAAGAAAAATAACCGTCGCTATGCACCGTACGCCTTGTAGACCTTATAATTCCTCTTATTAGGAGATCGTGTTACCATAAAGTTAAAATTAAATTAAGATTTTTTGAAAGTCGTTTCAAAATAAAGGACATTTTTTTCTTCTTTTCATGGTTTCACTCGTTTTAGAAATGTTTGTGCCTTTTAATTACGCAAGCTAAAAAAAATGATGACGTAACTTGTGCTTTGAGAATGGAGGCAAATAATAAAATGAAGAATATATCCAGGAAAAGGTGATAATGAACTTGGCACTGAAATTGTGAGGCATACTGTAAAGTTGTCATGGCAACAATTCAGCTTTAAGGCCGCTTTCTTGCAAGAATGACATTCCTACTTTGGCAAATAGTAATATTTGGGTCAAAGCAGAAAGTAAAAAAAATTTCATAACAAAAATCTTGCCATGGAAACATCAAAATGTACCTTATGTTTCTTTTAGACCAGTTTCGATATATTAAAATTCATGCTTGGCTCCGAGGCTTAGGGGAATAAAACAAAAGAAATGTATTATAATTATTTATTATCATTTGAAGCAAATTTTTCTTTTTTTTCATTGGCCGAGAGCCCACCACGTGTCCTGCAAATAACTGCCTACAAATAATGGTCTGCTCATGCGCAATGCCGTCCAACTGTGTTTGGCTGCAAATAATATTCTGCACATGCGTAAAGGAAACCGTGCTTTTCTCCTTCTTGCGATCGCTCGTACGTGAAAATGGCAGATCGCTTCGCTTCCGGAGGATATTCATTAAAAAAACAAACTCGGTGATCGAATGATAAAACAATTATTGAACTCGGTTATCGCAAAATATCGTGATTTGTCAGTGTCTCGTAGATCAATTGTTTACCTCGGCCTTCGGATTCGGCAAATGATTGGTCCGCTCGCCACAGACAAATCACGATAGTTGGTTCAACCCCGTCCAATAATTGTTAATTGTTGAGCCTCAAGATTATTTCTTTTGATTTATTTCCCCAAGCCTCGAATCCAAGCAGGAATTTAAACATATCGAAATTGGTAACGCCTCCTTTACGGGGATATATTTTTTTGTTTATTACTGTAATTTAAACATGTATCCTCGTCCTCTACTTTAACAGCTTATTTCCAAAAAAGTTCAACAAGGTCGATGCTTTGAGTATTTTATCTTAATTACCATAAAGGTTTGCAAAACTTGTTTTCATTTAATAACCGATCGTAAGCGAGCTGTCGTTTATAAACGACTCATCATGATCAAAGAAGGTAATCATCAGGTCAAGACTGTTAGCTTTAATTCACAAGCTGACGAGCAGACGGATTTGGTTGCCGCGTGTTGTTTATACAACCTTTTAAACTCTGTTTAGGTAAAGTGCTCGTGCTCATACATGCATGACACTAAGTCACGGCAGCGTTTCAAGGGAGTTGCTAGTCAATCTTACACTTATTTTAAAGAGAATCTAAACTAGTCTTGGTCGCACTGGAAGCTCCCTTTCTCTCGGCTTCCCAGTAAAGGCGTAGTTTAACTTTACCGAAGCCCGATTGATGTAGAAAGTCGTTCCAAAAGGGAAAGGATTCACAGCTAATCCGCTTCCGTAACCGCTTTGGGTGAAAAAATAGAACTATGATTTACATACCTGCCAAAGGTTCACTCTGCCGCGAAAGATTTCAACGCTGAGATACATGTAACTTAATGGGGATGTTTTTACAGTTTTTAGTATGACTTACCGTTTGATTGTCAGTCGGTTCTTGTCTCACAGTGCGGGGCTGTTGTGGTGTTTAGTTAACTGTTGATACAGTCGTCCTTTAAAAACATTCGGTTTTAACCTCGCGGTGCACTTGAAATGGTCACGTGATTATGTGTTGTTGAACTGTGCAGATTGGCTATAAATTACTGTGAGCTGTGGATTATTCCTGATGATCACAAAGCGGTTAAAAGGTAACACATTTCATAGCAAAGACTGTGTTTACCTTAATGAAAGTGTATGAATAGTAAACTCGTTAAGCTCGAAATTGTGTCTCGCCTGACCGCACCTCGTTGCCTACAACGATATTGAGAGACCAAGGCACAACTGAAGCGCGCGCATAACCGCAGAAATAACACAAATAGCGGATTATTTTTGCAACACCATTTTTCATTTTAATTGCATTTTTAGTCATTTCTTCATTTGCGGATAAATCCTGATTTGATATTGGCCATTAAATGAATTAAAAATTCATCTGGTTGACTTCAACGCTTCGTCTCATTTTGGTCAAAATTTTGACAGGTCAGATTCATGCGTGAAAACTTAATTTATATACTGGAATCCCTACAAGAGAGTTACTCCTTAAAAAGCAAAGCAGTGTTGTATACTATTCCAATAGCTTCTTTTCCTTACTTAGTATATTCAAGCGTGTGATCAAACCATTTTTAAGGGTCAGACAGAATGCAACCTAAATACCTTAACACCTCATATCTATATTTTCCTCTAAACACACTTATATACTTAAATAAACGACTTTTTTCTTTATTTCTTAAAATGCCGCCTAGTATTTAAATTGCCCGTGGGGGGAAATCTCTATTCCTCATAAGCTCGGCTTCTCGGAGATTTCCCCGCCACAGTCACTCCTCCCAAGTAATGCACAAATTTTAAATTTAATGTTAGTTAACCTGTTTATTATCGTTTTTATTCTGCTTGTAATTCATTGTGTGTGGCAAAATAATAAAATAAAATAAATAATAAAATACTTTCCACTTATATTAAAAGAGAGTCGCATAAAAAATGAGTGAACACACAGTTGCCGTCAAGAATTGTGGTCTTATTACAAGCAGGCTTGTTTTGCTAATTGTTATTCAAATTGGTTGCCAGGTTGTTTAATCAATTTCTCTCTTAATACGAGCGACAAAAAATTTATCAGTACATAAAAAAAATAACCAGTTAGAAAAACCTTTCAGTTTCATGTAATTCTAATAACCTGGGCTGGTTATGCTTAAAACAAAGCAACCAAGTCTTGGAGTACTCATTAATTCACATCTCCGTTTTTCTGTTGAAGCATTCACAGACCTATTTGCAGTTCGATAGCTATTTTTCTTTACATACTTGTTCACTAGCGTTTTATTCTTCAAATACTGGTAATTTTGTACACATCACTCAATTAGTTTTTGACTTAAAAGAATTTCTTATTTGTTCAGTGAAAATTCATCGCTGATTTCGGGTGTCGCATACCCTGACTCTCCTTCTCTGCGATGAATATTCTGCGGGAAAAAACATGTTTACCTTTTATATATCCATCAATGAAAATGTGTTGCTTCGCATTTGGGAGTTTCTCTTTCAAAATTTGTGGGCTTCCGCATAGTGAAATGTAACAATGGTAAGAAATCACTTCGCCCGGTTTGTTTTTTATTTCGTCATTACACGCTCCAATTATTGAATCAAGAGGCAACAGTTCATTTGTTTTGAACACTGGTTTCTTTTAACGAGAGCAAAACGAACAGAGCAGACGATCATTACATAGCTGGGAATGAGAAGAGATTGGTATGTAACTTCTCCTCAGAATATCCAATACATTGTTCTACAGATGGGGAGAATACGCAAATTTATCAATCAGAGCATTCTATATTGGTTTCGCCCAAAGTTATCTTAGCTCACTTTCAATAAAATGTATAGCAGTCAGGAAGGAGATATAATAACCAAATCCTGGAAGTTAAAGGATTAAAATGCAGTGATGGTGAAGAAATGGGAAAGGCGATGAGACGTGCATCAATGACCGGATTATTATTCCAGTTTGAGTTTGCATTCGAGCTCGAGTTTCATAAGTTCAAGTTCGAATTCCAGTCGCTAGTTTCAGTTCAAGTTCGAGTTCCTCCAAGGTCGAGTTTCACAGAATATTGAGTTTCAGTTCGCGCTCAAGAGAACTTTCTCGCAGTCTACGTATGAACGTTACACCAGAACGCATAAATTTTCAAGCGGGCGAAAGTTCGTCCAGCACACACAAAAAAATTTTTCAAATCCTTTTTGAATTCGCATTTTTTTCTTTCTTTCTTACTTGGAATTGAAACAATAAATACTTTCATACACTCCCGTAGTTACCTCGAAAACCATGCCTGATTCCAGACCAAAATGGTCAAAGTGTATACCTGTTTTCAGACAAAAACGGCGCAAAAACCCTACCCGATGGGGCGGCACATATACCTATGCTCAAAAAGAGAGTGCCCCTTCCTGCCCTCCTCGCTGTTCGACGACCATCTATGCCTCATCCGTCTCCGTCTACAAGGAGCGAGACGTAAACCTCATTCGCTGAGTAAAACTCTTCCCCTTCGCAAAAATACGGCGAGAATGATCACAAGAGAGGTCATTACAAGCGCCTCGTTCCCCGCCATCTTTTTTAATATGGCGTGCTCTTCTGAGTTAGGGGGGTAAAAGTTCACAGTAGTGAAAACTGTTGTCACGTTTACTTAGTAAAAGTCGATTTGTAAACAAAACCCTAGAAAGAATGTTCACCAAGTAAATCGGCCAAGTTAATTTAACAAACCACGGCAAGGAGTCGTTTAAAATGACAGGAAAGGATGCACAGTATACCCGCTTTGCTGCAACTACTTTCAGTAGAGATATGGAACGCAACTGATAAGAAAGGACCAAAGGTTCACACTTGGGCGCAGAGATACATGTAACTAAATGGGGATGTTTAAAGTTCTCAGTATGACTTACCGTTTGATTGTCAATTAGTTTTTGTTTCACGGTGCGTCGCTGATGTAGCCTTGAAAACATGCACAGTTGCACTTGCACAAATTCGGACGGCGCGAACTGGCCTGGGTACGAAGCTTGCTGTGGGTGACCGCGTGACGGCAAGCAAGTAGCGAAATAAACGCATTTCTCACCACTTCCTCTTCTTTGGACTGGTTTTTGGCCGATCAGTGTAAGACGCAGACTGCGGACTGCGGACCAGGGGTAAAATGCAGACTGTGTGTAAAATGCAGACTGCAGACTAAGAGTAAAACGCAGGCTGGGGTAAAATGCAGACCAAGCATAAACTGTAGTCGTGGAAGGGTTTAAGGATAAAAAAATCCCGCAAATACACGTAAACGAACACTTACTTGACGACATCTGCTTTCACAAATCCATTCCTTTCTTCTCTGGAACGTCGTCGACGACCCGAAAACATAATCGCACTCTTGAACCTTTTTTCCGTCCGAGAGACTTCGCACTTCAACTTTAGTTGCGAAGTTTTCGACATACGTGACCAGGGACCGTCAATTGGTACAACACCACGATGTTTACGCTTAAATGAAAGTTGCTGACCCAAAATACTGTACAAATGGCGATAAAAAAGGGAGTAAATCATTCCAACAACAAAAAAAGGTGTTCTGCAGGAAATTTGGATGACCTTCTATGAAAGTGTTGCAAATCAAGGTACGCAGACTTTAAGCTGTTCGGATATTCATCGAAACTTCTGGCGAATGTGCAATCACTTCGACTAGGAAGCGAAGTGTGTAACTGATACCGGCTAGCTATTTCACCGATTTGGAGAAGAAGGAGCACAAATGTTTAAAACGTCTACAGTCTTTATTCTGCATTTTTCACCCAGCCTGCATTTTACTCTCAGTCTGCAGTCTGCATTTTACACTCAGTCTGCATTTTACCCCTAGTCCGCAGTCTGCGTTTTACACTGACCGGGTTTTTGGCTTATTAGCATAAGAATGGCT
>BOPM01002793.1:0-15678 GCA_022179025.1 Porites australiensis
TGAGCCAAATGTTGGGTACGTTTGGGCTTGCTGATCATTCGTAAATCCTCTCTCCCTAGGGACGGGAGGGGGGCGGGGGGCTTATTTATTTCAAACACATTTGGCGGGGTGAGCTTAATAGAGACGGGCCTGGGGAGAGGGAGGGGCTTATTCAATTTACTAAAGATGGTGGTATCAGTTCTCCAAAAAGGACTAGAACGCAAAGTGGAAAAGCACAAGTAAAAGAGGTTGGAGGTCATGCAGCTGAAGTTCAAACACAAATCCGAACTCCCAGCTGGTCAAAAAAACATCCTGGATCAATCCACACGAAGTTATACAGAACTACTTACGGTGGTGATTGATCAATAGTACAGTCTATAATTTATGAGTGAACAATAACTGGAGGGGGGCTTAAAAGAGAGGGGGTTTTATTCACTTTCTTTTACTGAGAAAGGGGGGGGAGGGGCTAGTTAGACCTAGTTAGTCTATCACCAAAGTGGAATAATCAAACCTGGTCAAGTACAAGAAAACCAAAGACAGCTTAACCCTTTAAGCCCTGAAAGTGATCAGCATCAAATTTGTCCTTGTAATATCAATGCTTTGTTAAACAGTGGTCATGAGAATTACTGACATGATCACGCGATGAATTTTCTTGATATTTTATCAACTTCTCCCCACTACTTCTGTAGGAAATGAATAGGGGCAACAAATGAGAATTCAAATTTTGATCCAAGGGTTTAAAGGGTTAGCAACAAAACTCACGAGGCTCCAGTTTAAGGTGGTCCTCCTTAAACCTAAACAGCAACTCTGATATAGGTAACATTCAAGGTCAGTTATAAACCCAAAACGTGCACACTTCAATGACTGACACTCAAATTTATTAAATGACTTTTAAGCTAATAAAAGTCAAAAACCTGTCGGTACAAATACGTATTTTGTTCCTTCCCATCACTCTGCACGCGTGTTCCACGCTCGTATCCCATCATTCTCGCGCTTCTCGCTTGCCAAAGCCTGTGAAAGAAGCAGTTTGCACATGTATAACCTATTCGCTCCTGGAAGTTTTGCCCAAGTAAATACTGTTTTTTAGACATATTTAATATTTCTACATTATTATTTTTGTTGATCAGGTCTTTATGGATCCTACGTTCTTCGGCATATTCGTTTGCGGTCCTTTGCAGTCCCATGTGGTTAATGTTTGTACTGTTTTTTAATCGATCTCCTTACGTTCAAGTCTACAGTTCCTGCCTCGTACCCAGGCGCGTTCTAGCGGATTCGAGAGCTACTGGGATTTTGTTCCGTGCTGGGTATCATGGGAAAGGCGAAGAGAAAAACGCGCCATGCAGATTACGATTTCACTGATGGTGGAAAGTAATTTATGCAAAACAAGAGGGAAAGAAAAAAAATCATTTAGAGAGTTTTGTAGCGAAGGGAAATTTCACCATCTCGTCCTGAAGGACAAAATCCCCTGTCCACACAGTTCTTGTGAAAAGGACCCACAGTTTTTCGAAAAAAATGGCATTTCTCAGCATTTTCGTTGGTACACAAATGTACGTTCATTGATGTAAACTTGCAGAAGAGCTTGGCTCTTAGAAGAAGGCTTTATGCCAAAGAAACCATTGATATTCTTAATGAATTTTTTAAAAGTAGAAGCGAAAAGGTAAGACAAATTCTTGTGCTTATGCCACATTATTTCTCCTCAAAATAGTACAACGGGAACTGTTTACAGCCCAAATCCAGAAATCGGAGTTCTCCGGGACAGAAATCGAACCAAATCTGCGAGGTGTCTCATTTTTCTCGTTCATCCTTCTCAGCGTCCTTTGCGTCAACGCTGAACGTTCCCATGGTCCATTGCGCGATACTCCTTGATGGCTCGTGTGGTCGCGTTTCCCGTTTTCCACACTTGATACGCCTAGGAACGAGGCAGCTACAGTTCACTTACCAATCAGCAAACGAAGGCATCAAATTCGTCGTTAAATGGAGAGGAAAAGTCGTTTCGTCACGTTGCCATGGTAGCAAACTTTCTAGGTGACAACAACCGAAAACATCACTTAAAAAACGAATAGACCTTTTGTAATAGTTGGTCACGTGATCAAGTTTCTGTGAACACGAAAAAATTTTGCTTTTGGAAAATTCTGTTAGCAGGAACTAAAGAGCATATTAAAATTAAGTAACCTGTAAATTTTGAGCCGTATGTCTCAAAAGAAGCGGCCTCCTAAAATTAGAAAGACAACTCTTGCCACCCAGCCACGCTTAAGTGATTTTTCATACAAATCCTTGTAAGTTTAAAAATTTTTAAACTCTCGTTAAATCTTTGCCTCACGCATTTAAGGGCTCAAATTGCCTGTCTGGAGTAAAAAGGAGTTTTGAGCCAGGTAATGCTTAAGGAAATATTTCACGAGGCACAAATTTATGTTCGCTGTAAACGTGAAATTCTTAATCTCTCTATTGTCTCGAACGGTTGGCCCTGAAAATCGCCGGTTGTTGCGAATCGTCTCATTTGACATCAACTTAGGAAGACACTGCCCTCCATCCCCCCGGCGCTCCCCTTTGTTTTCAGGATGTTTTATTTTGGATCAAAGACAAGCATGAAGTAGAGAAAGTGGATTTGTACTTAAAGATCAAAAAGAAGCTGGTGCGTTTTCAAATTTAACGTCCCAGGAACCTTTCGATTCAAAATTTAAAGTAAATGGCATTGAGAATATTGAGCAACCGAGGCATAAATATAGGGTTTTAAGAAAAAACTCTAGTAGCAGGAGAAACGTTTGTAACCTTTTGAGAAAATATTTTGAAAAAGACTTTTGGAACCAGGATTCCAGAATCTTTAAGGAGACGTTTCTGGGTGTTTCAGGGACTATTGTTGGCTATTTGTTTTGTTGTGGTGTGGATATTGTCCAGTATCTTTTCAATTTTTTGTATTATGTTATTCGGTGATCGCACCATCTACAACCCTAACAGGTTTTTACGGATGTTGCTAACACGGAGAACAGGGAAGGGAAGGAGTACGTAAAGGGAATGAGAAAATTAAAGTTGGAACAAAACTGAACTAAGACCTGATAATTATACATGAATGGAACGGTCATCTAGAATCTTTTTTAGCCGTCCTCTAGTTATGGAAAATTCTATACAATATATATACAACAGATATTTTACAGAAAACAGTCGTTGGGTGCCCCAGTAATGCTAAAGAGGGCGTACGGTTCTCAAACTTGGTCAAGAGTAACCTTGTTTGGCCAATTGCCATATATCCTGGCACTTCCACCCTGATGCGTCACAACAAGGTCATTTTGTGTTCCTGTTATTCCAAACGCGCAACAGGATTTGTGATACAGATATCCTAGAACAAATCGTGTGATTTGTTAGATGAACTAACTCCGAAAAGAAATCCCATCATCTTCTGAAGAAGAGAATTGGAATTGCCATTGTAAAAATCCAATACAAAATCCAGCGTTGGACGCTGGAAACAAAAACTTGGAACTCAGTGTCAATAACATTTTTATTATTTTCTGTGTTTTCATGGCGTCACGCCGAACTAGATCTAAAGTTCCGGTTACAAGACTCCTGATAGGCTGGTTCATTGCAGATCAGCTTAGGTTTCTGGACAACTGACCACCTACCCCTCTCCTAGGTAAATCCTGGGTAAAACTTTGCTCTAAGTGTGAAGTAAGTATTAACGTTGGCTTATTAACGAAGGCGTAGGTCTATCAGATGGCTTCTTAAACTCTGTTGAGGCAGAGTATGTTTCAATAATAATTCGAATATTGAATGAAAGCAATTCATCGTAAGTAAGGTAAATAGCTTTTATTTCTTTAATCCGTATAAGAACATGATTGCTAAAATTAACTTACAACATACACTCATATTACCTCCTAAACTCTATTATCGCTTATTAATGCTTTAGCCTAATAATAGACCTTTTCACCGATACGGCGGCTATATTGAATTTATTAGATTTAAGGAGTATTATGGGATGCCCAGGGAGCACTCGCTCAGTATTTATGAGTGCTTTTTGGGCTAAAGGAGAAGTTCACTGTATATTTCTCCGGAAAAAGGTGATCATTATTATATCCTAACACCGCACAACGTTCTTTTTTTCCTATTACAATCTTTTTCTAGGAAAACTTAAAGAAAAACTGGCCGGAAAAGCGCGCGTAAATACTGAGCGAGTATATCGGATCGTGCTCATGCCCCCTGGGCATCCCATAATACTCCTTAAATCTAAGTTATTCAATATGGCCGCCGTGTCGAGAAAAAAAGTCTAAATTAAAATTCATACTTGGCTTCGAGGCTGAGGGGAATGAAACAAGAGAAATCATCTTGAAGCTCAGCAATGAATAATCCATTTAATACATTTGTGCTTTATTCCCTTAAGCCTCCTAACCAACTATGAATCATATACATCGAAATTGATCATTACTCCTCATCAAGGTAATTGGTCTTGTTTTCTACATTCAATATAAGAAATCGGTAAATTAAACTTTCAACAATTCTTTGCACTAGTGCTTAAGTATTCTTCTAGTCGCCCTTTTCTACAGTATTATTCTCTCTCTCTTTTTTTTTTTTTTGGAAAACGGAAACAACAATAACAATAACAACGGACGTAAGAAACTATCCTAATAAATTTTACGGATCTAGCAAATCTCTTATTCTGTAACAAACTTTCACTTTGGCAAATGAGCACCTTCAACTAGTTTTTTCAACTACTTCCAGAACCACTTCTGAACAGTTTGCTCTAGCTGTTCTGTTTAGTTTGTTTGACATTCCGTAATTAAAGAAAAGGAAAATTTTTAAATTGCAACTAACAAGACATCTGCCTAAACCGCTGTAACCAAGACTGTTGGCGGTGGCGGATCCAGGGCCTGAAACCGGGCCTCCCCCGTATCTGAAGGTCTGGATCTGCCTCTGGTTGGTGATTCTGAGACTTCGTAAGGAAAAGGTATTTTTTCCATTTTCGCGAGTACGTACGCGCGGACTGCTTTCTTGATTTTGTTGTCAATCTTAATTTTATCCCATCCGCTAAACTGCTTCTTTTTAGTGGATGTTTTAAATATTAATTGTGGAATTACTCCACTAATGAACACAAAGACAGTGGAAACCAGTGCTGATATTTCCTCTATAGTTTCAAAAACTAGTACAGCGAAGAAAAACAAGCCTAAGAATAATATAATTAGAGCCATATCTCTTAACATGAAGCAGATTTCGGTTCTCAAGGGAAGAATTTGCTCTTCAAAATCATCACCATCATCTTCATTGCTACAGACAGACCAAAATAGTTCTTTCGTAATAGTGTCGTTATTGCTGCATTTTATCCAGAACAAATTAGTTGTCTGTTCTTCCCAATGCTTTGAGATCATATCTTTGACTTCTTTGTATCTCTTCTGTAAATTTAAAAAACATAGATGTACGTTCCCAGCAACTACCAGAATAAAAGCTACGTAAGGAGTCACGAATTCTACGTTTAATACTACTGCCATAATTGTAAACAAAAAAGTGTTTATCATAACTTGTACCGAACCGGAAATAACAGAAATTGAAAAGTATAGAAACGTAAAAAAAATTATAAGATAAGACACACTGACCAATACCCATACGATTGGCTTAAATGCAATGTGTCTGGAGAACGATCTTGTTAAGTCAGTAGTAGTATCCATCGCCTTTTTTAAGACAAACACTAAAACAGTGGCAAGTGGTGATGTAAGTATTAACAGAAGCACAAACATGATCAGAAAAATCAGCAGAGAAGCTATTCCGAACGCTGTAGCAAGAAGAAACCCAGGAAAGAGGCAAAGAGTAACGTACCAGGATCGAAGAGCCCGTTTTAGTCGTGTTCCTCGACTGCGTCTTAACGTTAGTTTCATCAAGCATTTCTTTAATACAGTCATGTACAGCTCAAGCACGGAGGAAGCTAATTTGCAAACTAGCGGACTTTGTATCGTTAAGTTGTGAATGATATTTTCACCTACTGAAACAGAATTGCCGAAAGGAGCTCCACAAATCGACGACCCGAGTGCTCTTCGACAAAGCAAGTCCTTTGGTCTGACCAATGTCAAAATCACAAACAATGAACCGTAAACGACGGCATCAATTCCAGTCAGACCAGCTTGTTGATGCTCTACTATATTCCTCCAATTCTTACTTCCGATGGATTGAAATGATAACGCATTTTCTGCGATTATATTACTTGACCAGCTGTAATTAAATTTCCGATAGACCTCGTGATAAAATTCTAACTCATAAAAGAAGATCACTGCACGTTTGGTATGTTCGACAACAGGAAACAAAACAAAAAACACAAGTATTAATCTGACATTGAAGTTCATGTGAGTTACTGGAAACTTCTTTACGAAATCGCTTATAAGAGCCAAAAAAGTGATAGGACTCATGTCGTCTACAGGAATTTCAAAGTCAATCTCTTTCTGGGCTTTGTGAACAGCAGATAATTTTTCTTCGCATATTCTGTCTAATTTTTCGGAGCTGGCGAGTGACTCTTGCAAGTCTTCCCATGTGTCGTCCTCCGACTCCATTGTTTGTTCAGTCTCAACAATCAATTGTTGGTTTGGTGACACAGGATTGTCCCGGTTCATTTCTCGTTGATCTTCATCCTCGTGAACAACAGACACGTTTCTTTCGAATATATATCTTCTGTCTAATTCTTTTGGGTTCTTTGAGTTTTCCCCTGCGTTGTCATTCGGCTTCACTGTATTTTCAACTTTGGTCATTTCCATGTGTTGCTGCGAAACTCGGAATCTTGCGTCCTCATACTCCACTATTTGTTTCATTCGAGGCGTCTGTTGTCGGTTAAGTGATTCTTGATTGATTTTTATTTGTTCCTCTTTTTCTTTGCTCCATTCGCGCATAACGTTAAAAACCCAATCCGGGAGTAAAAGAAAAATTGCTGGGCTGCAAAACATAAGAATCCACTGGAGGAAAGAACATATGACGTGAAACGGCTTGACGAACCAGTCATTTTCTGGAGCAATACCGCAACGATAGACCGTAATATTTTTTTCTGTAATTTCCTTCACGCTGCAGCACCCGATTTCCCATCCTTCTCTATACATTTTTTTCGTATGAAATGAACACACACAGTCAGTTGGTGGCAAGCGGTTACCAGGGCTTAAGTTCGTGACGTTACTCAACAACGTCTTCCCGACGACATTGTCCTGGCAAGATACGTTCAGATTAGCGAGACATCCAGCTGGTTGTTCCGCCAGTTGCACCGTCATGTACCTTTTTTGACGTCTTAAAAGACCCAGGGAATGAATATCGTGTGCGTCGTCCGTCATGAGCAGCATTGGCTCTCGTATTGTCTTCGCCCAAATCCACCTTTTGGCCAAAAACCTTTCACTTGACTCCAGCGGATGGATGCTGTTGTTACCGATTTCTAAATTGAAGTAGACAAGCCTTACACCCTTTTCTGTAGCCAGCTGTTGAAATGTGAAAGCAAAGTCTCCTCTGACGGGAAGAAGCTTACACTGACTCACTCCACATGGCTGTTGAGCAGCAGAATACGCCAAGAACCAAATTGCTATGAGACAAATAGCCTGGATAGCCATTTTTAGGACTTGTTTGTGATACCTTTGAAAAGTGTAGCTCAAAACCCTTTAACGATGTCAAGTATTTTGGAAATGCTTCTATCGCGAACAAAAATCACGGTGTCACAGTGATATGTGTATCCCCTCGTGGGAGACACGAGGCAAACATTGTTTTCTCCATTTTTTTTACTGTCTGCAGATTCTGAGCGTGAAAATAGTGATTGGTCAGAGTTAATTAAATGCCAATCTTCGACTTAATACCTTTTTCCGATTGGTTGAAATCAACATCACGCCATTTAAGTAACTAAACATATGTCGTTAGTGAAGCGTGATGAGATATCTCTACGGTCTTAGATGGCATCAATTTCAGCCTGAATTTCAGCTTAAAAGGAGAAAAGAAAAAAGCAGTTAAAGAACCGTATGAAGGAAAAGGCCTGTCAGCAGATGAGTTTCACTGACTGGTTTTGAAAAGTATCATCTCCCAACGGCTTGTCGGTTTTACTCGCCAGAAGAAAGAAAGGAAAAATCATGCCGCCTGTGTGTTTGTTATCTGCTGTTTGACCCGCGTTATCGACGGCAAGATAATTGAAGACGAAGCTATCTATAACTTTTGACGATTTTTGGTTGAGGACTTCTTCTTGCCGGTTATAAAACCGCCAGGAACTTACTTTAATAATAAATTGTTGCCTTCTTGTAGATCTTCGAAGTTCAGCTCTTCTTTCCCCGCCACCAGCGTTCTTTTGTGTGCTCCACTGGATCCAATTCGTCCTGATAGAAACTCAAAGAATGCGTGACAGCAAAGTGTTTTAATTTTTCTTAGACAAACATTGCATTGAAAGTTGCGAAAAGCCGGTACATTTTTCTTATTGAATAGTTTTCCAGCCCGATTCCTTCAGCAACAACCTTGAATAGATTTATGCTGGATTTTACGTAACTCGGCACGCGTCGTTGCAACTTACAAGGAAGATTCTTTCGATGGACGACCGCATTTGAACTTTTTATAGTACCTTTACTTTAGATTTCTTGTTGTAGGAAAACAAAAGAAAAACAGTACGAGAAGAGAAATATGACTAGAATTGCAGGTTTTCAGTGTCACGCCATTCAAAATAGATCAAAATAAAAATCAAAACCGTTCAATAGATAAAGTCCAGAATCTAGGAAATGAAAGGAGGTACATATACAAAGACCTCCGCCAAGATTCAGGTCAGAGGAATATTTCGTATACGAGATATCCAAAGAAATGTTTTACCCAAACTTATAGAGACTTGTTATGGAGACGCCATGCTGGTGCTCACCTGGATAAGCTCCAACCCAACAGAAACATCTGTTACCGAGTTTTGCCACAAAAGCGTGAATTTATTCCTCGAGAAACTCATAAACATTAAAGTAATACTTTTTCTAATACATGAACTGTTTAGATAGCAAAATGTCCCGAAATAAGTCATTTTTTTAACCTACCGTTTACAGCTCTCTTGCCCGTCATTTAAATGCCGCGTCACGCAAAAGCTTAGAAATTCAAGCGTACTCTATCACAAAACCAAGAACCCTTTTAAAGCGAAAATTGGTATGAAAATTAGTTTTCAGCTGCTCTAATGCATCGTGAAAGTAAAATCTCGGTAGAATCGATAGTTTTTTAATTTGATTTTTAGTACCATGTGAAAGTACTGCTGAAGCCGTTTCACTTGAATGGTAACATCATAGGATTTCATCCACAGACTCAAACGTTAGAACTACATACTAAATAAATACGGTCATGTTGAAACGCAGACCATGCAGACTGCAGACTGTGCAGACCGTGCAGACTGTGCAGACTGTGCAGACTGAGTGTTCTATTTTTTACTTGTACCTTAATTTTCGCGTAAAATTTTTACTATAGTTTCCCGCTTCCTCCCATTATGTGCACTGTGCATCACTATCATATGTGCACCGATGTGTACCTGCAAGGGTCATGGCTCAGCTGCGCTGCTTTCACGCAGGAGCGAGAACGATGGAGAAAGGTAAGCTGTTTCTTTCTGTAACTGTATTATATTGCCACGATTATTTAAATTTTTTTAGTAGAAGAAGACGATCATCAACAATTAAGGAAATTGAGGAAATGTCTCTCCCGTAGCCGTTGTAGGAAGCCAAAAAGGGTTTTATTTTAAGTCACTTAACCTGAAAAAGCTTCTTCTACTAAAACGGTTTAAATAATCGTGGCAATATAATACAGTTACAGAAAGAAGCAGCTTACCTTCCTCCATCGTTCTCGCTCCTGCGTGAAAGCAGCGCAGCTGAGCCATGACCCTTGCAAGTACACATCGGTGCACATGTGATAGTGATGCACAGTGCACATAATGAGAGGAAGCGGGAAACTATAGTAAAAATTTTAAGCGAAAATTAAGGTGCAAGTAAAAAAGATAACACTCAGTCTGCACAGTCTGCAGTCTGCAGTCTGCAGTCTGCATGGTCTGCGTTTCAACATGACCGAAATAAATAGCAGAAATAGTAGCGGAGCTCTCGCGCGCGAGGCACGCGCATCGTAGCACCGTAGGTAAAGAAATGTGGTAAACTACCCATCCGAGAAAATTTGGTAATCACGTGACCGTACAGCGACCGACCGCCCGCCCGACCATCCGTCCGCACCACAGGCATACCAATGTAAAATAATTCAATCAACAGGTATGGCAACCCAAATTCAACTCAAGGTTTTATTTGGAAAGAAATCGCATGGCCGCCCGGATTTTTAGAAAGAAAAAACAACAACAAAGTCGTGTCTTTTTCGACGTTATTTAAGAGAAAGAGCTAGTAGAGCGAGTGATTGGAAACAAAAGAGACAAATTTTGTAGGAAAAAAAAAACATGAAAATTCAAAGCGGCTGTGAGACAATGAGAAATGCTAGCGGCCGGCAAGGTGAAAATGAGCTGCAAAGAAAAATAAAAGCGAACATGAACACAGGAGACAAAATATTGGGTAAGCACATACGACAATTCCTCCATTAAAAGTAAGTAAGTAAGTAAGTAAGTAATTTTATTTAACCACATATCGCATATGAGCGATAGCTCGTTTAAATGCAAATGTGCCATAAAAATTACAACGTGATAATTTACATAATCTACATGTACAAGTAATGAATAAAAATAAAAAATAGAAAAATTAAACCAACTAAAAGATAATAATAATTTGAAAAGAAAAAATATTGGTAATCAGATTGTCTATTTACAAAATTCACAGTTGCAGTCATACGATGAAGACAACTGTATGTTTTGTAAGTTTTTCCTAAAGATAGAGAGGGACTCCGACATCCTTATTTTGTCTGGTAGACTGTTCCATTGTTTGCCAGCCTGGTACGTGAAAGAATGTTGCATATAAGATGAGGTCGGTCTTGGAAGAACAACCTTAAGATGGCCCCGTAGGCTGTAACCATTGCTTCGCAGTAAAAACATTTCCCGAATGTAGTTCGGTGCCTGGTTATAAATGCTATTGTATACAAGTATCAGTGCTTGTTCTATGCGTCGATGTTCCAAGCTTTTGATATGTACAGTTTTAAGTAGCTCTTCATAAGCAGTCGACTTGGAGTAGTTAAGAAGAGTCCTAAGAGCAAATGCATTGGTTGACTCTAGTTTTGCAGACAAACCTTTACTTAGACCTATGAACAATGGTGATGCGTATTCAAAGTGAGGCAGAATAAATGCTTTGTACAGTTTAATCATAATATCTGAGGGTATAAGTTTACGAATGCGACGAAGAATTGAAACTTTTGTGTTCACTTTCCGGCAAATTTAAGGATGAGTAAATAGGAAGTTTGACGTTTTAGTTCTTCAAAACAGCGTTGAAGTTGTGCAAAACAACGGCAAAGAAAGACAAAAAGGGTGCTGCAAGTGCAAATTTGTTTTATTGCTAATAGAAAAAAGTGTGCTGCACGTGCAATCTGTTTTTTTGCTAATTAGATCTATTGATCTTGATACCATTTTCATTGCCCTCCCCGTTTAGCATTACACGATTTAATTTTTTTTGTTTACAAGTATCATTACCATGTGAAAGTACTGCTGAAGAGGTTTCATTTGAATGGTAATACCATAGAGCTTCATCCACAGACTCAGAAGTTAGAACTACATACTAAATAAATAGTACCATGTGAAAGTACTGCTGAAGAGGTTTCATTTGAATGGTAACACCATAGGATTTCATCCACAGATTCGAAAGACAAAAAAGTATTCATTATTCCATTATTCAGAATTTTGGTTGCAAAAGTTGCTGAATACTGGCTCTAACCTCTGCCATTGTATTTTGATCAGTCGTGGAGTTTGCGGAGCTATATCTTTGTTAGTTTTCAGAAAATCACTTTCAAACTTGGTACTTTGCTCATTAGAGCATACTTTCCAGCCTTATTAACTGATTTTCGATTTTCCTTCAAGCCCCAATATCAACATAAAAATTCTCAACACCGATCTCCATACGTTTCCTTGGAAAACTAGTAGAGAGAATTTGGCTTAAGATCAAAGCATTTTCACAACTTGTGCTGTTTCAAAATTGTCTCAAATTTCACTCGCCTGATTGTTATGTATAACCATTTCGAAATACCACTCGTAGTATTTATGCCAAATACCGTAAAATTCCGAAAATAAGCCCCGGGGCTTATATTTTTCAAAGGCCCTTTTTGGAGGGGCTTATATTCGGAGAGGCTTATGTACGGAGGGAAATTTGCGTTTCAAAATCGATTGGGCTAGCTTGTAGTGGGAAGGAAATTTACCATTTTTGCTTTGTGTTACTTTGTATTCGAGAGCAAATTCCATGTACAAGCCCCCCGGGGGGCTTATATTCGGAGGGGCGATTTAACGGAGGGTTTTTTGCCTTACGATTTTGAGAGGCTTATATTTGGAGGGGCTTATACATGGAGGGGCTTATTTTCGGAATTTAACGGTATCACTACAAATCATGCTATTACCTATACTTTTTGAAAAAATTATCACATCAACTGAACATGGGCTTTTTTTAAAGGTGTTCCAAATGTGGTTCGTTGATTGATTTTTAATGTCAATGTCCTCGTCGCCAGAACCTGAATCGTCACTGATCAGTTTTGATGAATCAGACCCCACTTTAGCATCATCCTTCAGATTTACCGCTATGGGTAGCCCTAACGGACAACCTACATGGGTGGGAGAGAGGCGATTATTCGAGGGAGGCTATTACGTTATACATTTCCGTCAAAGGTAGGCGATTTTTTGAGGCGAGGTTATTAGGGGCGATTACGGTTGAATTTTGGGGGAATTGAGGTTGAATTGAGAATGAAAGAAAGAAGGACAGAACAGGGTATACCCCGGGGGGAAGACTCCGCATATGAAAGGGGTGGGGATGCTCGTCGGAAATTTTGAATTAAACCCTAAAGGAGACCGACCTGGGCGTGGCCCAAGCTTTTCTTGACCCCCAAAAGAGACCATGTTAAAACACTGACAATACATATTTTTTTAAATATTTTTTCGCGTGCAACTCTAAATATGATGGCGTTTTGCCCAGAACACCCTAAGTGTGACCACTGAATCCGAAATTTACACCCCTAAGCGAGAAGACGAGCAACTCCACCCCTTTCATATGCCGATTCCCCCCCGGGGGGTATACATGTAAACCAGTTAGTCCTATAATTGGCGTCAGGGCCACCTTGTTGTGTTGGCGGACTGTCTGGTCTTTTGTCTATTAATTATTCACTTAAAATTTTAACTTTTAACTACCCTTCAATCCAATATTTTCTCATTTTTCCATAACTTTTAACATTTGCCCTTCAAACTTTTATTGATTACAAATATTCTAATAAATACCAAAAAGTTCTCAAAAACTCATCGTTCCAAGAACTTTAGGATGAGTGATTTACTTTTAAAATCGAACTAGATTTTAACGAGATTTTTGAAGGAAAAGTGCTCACGTAGAATACAAACAATGCATTTAATATAAAAAACTGTAATCGCCCCTTAATCGAGGGACGGCTACTATTCGAGAAAATACAGAAAGACACTCTTAAGGCTACGATCGGGCCCGTCATTTTACAATCGGGACCACGAAATACACATTCCTTTTAATTACATAATATAGGGCTCAGAAAAATATCTAGATAACGCTCTTATAGATTTCAGTTCAATTCAATTCAATTCTTTATGTCACACTATATAAGATATTTACACAAGTGTACGTAGGTAGGAAAATAAAGTAGCTGATAAATAATTAACTAAAAGACATTAACTTCATTTGTGTACCGTGTCCAAAGTAGCAAGAGCTTTCTTGTTGGACACCGTCATTTCGCTTAATCTTCATGAACATCGAGGCAGCTATTGGAGAAAAACGGCGCTTCCGTGAAAGATTTTGGAAGAAAAGTTCCCAGTGCCGAGAAATAATGCTGCAGGTAAACTAGGTAATGGCGTCACTTTGTTGCTATGACAACTCCGATGTCATTGCAACCCTGATCATAACCCGAGCCGATTATCGGCTCCTATCATAACAAATTTTCATCTTTATCCAATACAACTGTGGTGGCAATTTTTCCAAATCTTTGTTTGTGGCGACGTACGAAGTTTATGCTCAAACTCGGGAGGTATGGACCCTGAAAAACTGTATCGAGCCACCTTAAAACAACTACAGAACTGCAATAACACACAGAAAACAATCAAACAAATTTCAGTTTACAAGTATTACAAAATTACAACTGTATAGAGACAGTATTACTTGAAAATAAGAAGAAACTGTCAGGGTACATTGTTGCTCAGTCTGCTTCATTGTATGCACTTCTCTTCGTAATCATTAATATTTATTCAGTTTATTCTGTTTATTTCGGTGTTGGACATTTTAACTTTATTCAGGGGTATATATTATATAATGAATAGATTTGTTTTTAGGTCGGTTCAGAAATCAAAAGTTCCACCATATCTCAAATATCTTTTGTTAAGGGACAAAGGATGTGAAGCTGTCTGAACAGCTGGACACGCTTTAGTTTTTACTAGCAAACCTTTGCTGGTCAGTTAAGTCCTTTGGTAAAAGATCTTTGTACCGAACTCTTTGGTGTTGGGATCAATCAAAAATAGAAGTTGGACGCACGGTAATTGCGGGAAACATCATAAGTGTAGTCTCAGTCTTTCACAACTAAAGGTTTAACTGAGGTTAAGAAACACTTGTTCAAGCTTATTCAGAAACACAGGAACAAGTTCGGGGAATGGGAAAACAAGTGTTTCCTGTTAACGAAGTTCGTTTACTTAAACCTGGAGTTGGTTCTCACTTTCTCTTTTTTCGTGCCTCTCCCATCTCGCACCATCAGTCACGCGCGTGGCCATTTGTGTGTCTCGCGTTTTGCTCGACGGACTACAGAAAAAAGACAGACTGCTCGTAGTCTAATAAGTTGGGGGGAGGAGATCTTTACGGCAGCTACTCTAGTTTGTACCTGACCACCTACTCCCTATAAACAATCTGGATGCTAGTATCAAACGATTCAGGAATTACAAAATCGTTTCCAATGTTGAATATTCCAAACAAAATATCCGTCATTCTTGGTTATTGTAAAAGGTTGTAGTGCACATGGCGTACCCTTACACTTATGATCACGAAGCCAAGATCTAAAAAAACTTACCGTCTCCGTCACATTACAGTAAATTACTGTAGTGAATCGGGCGCACAAAGATACCCGGTCACTTTAAAAATAAATAAATTGGGCTCTGAAAAGATACCTTCTGACTTGAAAATCGGGATCACAAAGATTTAGGCTGGGTGTGGTCTGAAAGATTCAAAATGGATCACAGAGGACCACCAACCCCACTGAAATCAAGGATGAAGCCGAACCGCACGAAGGGAAAAAACGCCCGTAAGGGACGTTTTCTATTACAGTCGACTCCCGATAACTCGAACCCTCACGGCTAACTCGAACCTCGCGCTAACTCGAACCAAAATCGATCTCCCCTGGATTTCCGTCATGATTTCACTGTAATTTTACCCTCGGTAATTCGAACCCTCGATAACTCGAACTCCCGCTATGCTAACTCGAACCAATTTTCGTTTCCCTTCAGGTCATTTTCTATATAATTTTACCCTCGATAACTCGAACAATGTTTTGGAGCCCTTAAAAAGTCGGGAAAAAAGCCGTCTAGATTGAATTTTGGATTTCCTATTGACTTGTTGTAGGAGTATAGTTTACTAGTGGGGGCTGATGTTGATC
>BOPM01002795.1:0-5000 GCA_022179025.1 Porites australiensis
GTACAACATTAAGTGACTGTAACATTAAACCTCAGAATCTTTGGCCATGTTGTACTATGAAGGACACTCTTTGCTTTTAATGTTTTACAACTAATATGATTTTTTCACAAAGAATGACACACTGTCAACAAAAAAAACAAAGAATCTACAAAAGCGGTCATATATGAGCTTCACAGACCAACGAAACCTCTTGATTGCACGCATTGACTAGAATAAAGTCAGTACCAGTGTCTGTAATAGTAACCAGTGATTACCTTAACAAAACTTTCTGGGCTCAATTAAACTGTCTTTGAATTGAAGTTACAATCTTAAAAATTGCCTTGATGGTGTCTAGTAAAATACGATGATATTATGGTTCTACTGCCAGTTATCAATGTAGCAACATTATAACATCACACTTGAAACATGTTCCTAAATTTGACACCAGACTAAACCGTTGCATGATTATTGTTAGATGTACTGAGTGTTTATATTGATAAAAAAAGCTATGAAATATATAATATTTAACTGTATTTATAAAAACGTATATTTTCTTATAGAAGGTTGTTTCTACTAAATTCGCAAATTGCAAGTCAAGCGACTTTCCTATTATAAGTCTGTCCTTAAAGAAAATATACACCTCAGGGTAAAACTTCCATCAGATATTGTGAGGCTGTATAAATGTAAAGGGTACACATAACTGTTCGTTCCGGTCCGTTTAGAAAAAAGAAAAAACGAGGAAAGGAATGAAAAAATAATGGGCTTGCGGGAACACTAAAGTCCCTAAGTCGGCCTAATTTTCATCTTCCCTTTAAGACAGAAATGAGAACCCTAGAAATCGTAACCGAGTGTAAATTGCAGCTACTAGAGAGACCTACGATTTCTCATTTTTTTTCAACTCAGGTTTGTTTACGGGATAGTTTTTATATGAAAGTGGATCATCATAGTTGAAGATGCAACTTTTGCAGTTACGAAAAGAAGGCCTGAAAAATTTCAAGCTGCGAAAAAGTTGCGTCTATAACTGCGATGATATCTGCGATAATCAACTTTCATATAATTCTTCACGCCGCAGTTCATATGTATGACTTTCATATATAGTTATAACTTCGGGATTCTTTCTCTTAATCATTTAGCCCCTTCCTCTAAAGGTGAACGGACGCCTAAGGCTCCTTATTTCTATATTTCTTTCTGGCTTAAAGTTCATGTTATTAGTTTAAATTTGATTGCTTTTATCATAAGTATAGAAACGGAGGCTTCGCTTTTAGCCCTGGCTAAATCTATAGATTACTGTTATATTTTGAGAAGATAGGACATAGACTAAAGGGTGGGTGCATTTCCAAGTAAATGGCAAATCAGCGAACTGTGCAAGAGCTTTAAAGACCTTCAACTAGGAAAACTACTATTCGATATATTCACCATTTAAAATTTCTTGTATCAAAACGAAAAAGAAGTTAAGGGAAACACTTTGGCTGGTTCATTTGCATTCTGCTCCGGAATACATTTGAACTTTTGATGAAGAACACTTTATCAAGCTAACCAAGGTACAGACGGGATAATCATAGCTTTTTTTTTGGAAAAAGGGAACAAAACCGAGCATGAACCCTAACCCTATCGGTAGCCTCATTTCCTGTTGTCTGTTTTGTTCCCTTTTTTACTTTCCCGTTCCTCGTGCTTCTTTCCCGTATTCCCCGTACCCCGTTTTAGAAAACCTTTTCCATTCACGTGATCAGCATCTGTGCGAATTTGAAACATTAAAGAATGCATTTACACAATAAACAATCGGCCTTTTTGTTGTTTAATTTCGTCGACGTCAAGTACATTTTCGCTTTATACAGAGCAACTCCTCAGAAAATGTACAACAGCAGGGCTAAAACGAGTCAAAACTGACGGTTTCTTATACAGAACTGTGCAAGTTTTTTTGTTGTTGACTTATTTAAGGCTTATTGCCTTCAGGCAGCTGGCCATTTAAATGTTTTAAAACTGGTAGGCTTCATTAATATTGTTGATTAATTCACTGATATATTTATTAATGCGCTAACTGTTTTTTACTAAACAATTTTTTTTTTTTGTCAAAATCTAAAAAGTAACTGGAGGATAAATTCAAACCACTCTATTTCTTTTCTTTATTGTTATACATATAGCTATAAACCATGCCCTCCAATAACCCCCTCTACTTAAGCAAATGAATAATAAAACATGTCAAACAACTACTATCCGACAGACTATCCGACAGAAGTCCTGTAACTACTAACAAAAGAAAATACGGAAGCTTTTTATCACATTAAATACCATTTTAATCGATCTGTAGGCATTTTCTATTGACTTTTCCCAGTTGAGACTTATTGTCTTCAGACAGGCCATTTAAATGCTACAAAACATAGTAAGCCATATTATTTATTTATTTATGGGCAAACAGTTTTTATTTCGCCTTATTCGTTTTTAGCATAGATCAAAAAACCTAAGAACAAAAGAAAATTGAAAGTAAATGAGGATAAATTCAAACCACACTATTTCCTTTTGTTGTTGTTGTTATACATTAGCTATAAACCATGCTCTCCAATTCACCCCTCAATGTCTCATTTACCTTTCATTTTTCTGAGTTTGCAAACTAATGCAAATGACTAGCAAAACAAGTCAAACAACTGCCATCCGGCACAAGGCCTGTAACTAATAAAAACGGAAAATCGGTTTACAGTATTACCACATTTAATACTATTTAAATCGATCTGTAGGCGCTATTACCAACAACTTTTAATGGCCTCATCTAAATGCCATCTAATGTCTATCAACCGATTCAACCGAATGCGTCCGCTTTATGCCGGCAGAGTATTCCAATACTGTTTTAAGTGTGATCATTCGCACCTTTCTGATCTGAAGTGGAGAAAAAGGTAGAAGAATCGCTATTGGTAAGTTTAATTTACTCGCTTTCTCTCTTTAATCTCGTTCAAATGAAAACGCAGCTGTTATTTTTTTCGTCGCAAGAGAATTTTCTTAAAAAAAGGAGGCTGGCTATGGGCGCACATTTCAATTTCGCCTTAATGTTTTCGTTCAGGGTTTCGGGAAAAAATGCTTTAGGTAACTAAAACAAGTTAAAGGAAGAATCAAATCATGTGCATGCGTTGGTTCGTGTCTTGATAAGGGAATCTGTCTAACAGTTATTGTGCTCGGCGATGTCGGTAGAGAAAGTGAGGCTAATCTACATTACTGTCAAAATATCACATAGCTTACAATGTACCGACATGAAAAAATTTATACTCCGGTATCGATGGTACGAACAACTGTTGCATGTTCACACTGCCACTAAAAGGCTGGTACAGAAGCGGCTGTCCGCAACGCAACTATCCATTTTCGAAATTGGCGTGTACTGCCTCAACTTTAATGAAACATGGCACTTAAGCTTTGTAGTAAATTTGAAATGTATAAAACAGTTTCGCACATTGCATAAAAAATGGCGTCATATTGTAACAATTCCCTTTCACTTTGAAATAAACGTTTGGAGAGTGTTTCAACTTGCTTGGATAACAATATATTATGCTACCTTTAAAATTAAAGGTGATCTAGCTCGTCATCAAGCATGTAACTTACGAATAATGCTTATATCTCCGCTCATTTCTCATGGACTCTCTTACATTATAGCTTGTTAGTTTTGTGACTCACAAAATTCGGTTACGCCTCGTTTTGTAAAAAACGGTTTGCATAGAGTGTATGAATATTACTAAAAACGTCTAGGGTGCATGATTAGACACGTGATTTGAAACAAAGCAAAACTCCCTTCTTCTGACTCAATATATTGTATATTAGGTGTGTCAGGATGCATTAATATACCTCAAGTAATCTTAACTTATCAGGAAAAAAGTGAGACTTTACTTCCCTAAAAAACGTTTTTGAACCGTTCCCATAGGGGTTTTTTCCGTCATAAATATAACATCAAGAAAGCTTCTATTGGTCTTTTGTGCCTTTGCTGTACGTTGGTGATATATTGTTGATGCATCGATTGCTGGTTGAAGGTGCTGAAGATCCTTGGCTGTTCTAGCATTTATTTAGTTCACCAATGGCTTTTATATAGATAAAACGTTCTTTTGATTAGGAGGGTATACTGGAGATTGATCGCCAAAAGTTTGAAAGACATGATGAATATTACCAGGCAAGTCAATATTAAAGTATCATCATGGCTAATCTAAACAAGCCATTATAAATACAAAAAAAAAGTACCTCTAAATGTTGGAATTGAAAAAAAGTAGAAATCAGTAGTCTCTTAATAATGATAGAAAAAATATATATTTTCTAGACTCAAATACCGCACTGAGAAAACATCTTTTAAAGGTTCTTGCAAATTTCGTTTTTTTGAAAAAACTGTCCGTAATTAGCAACATTTCGTGCAAAAAACAATCCAACTTGTCATTGCACTTGTGGCTCGGCGCAGTTATTCAAGGTCAATACCCCCTACGTTTGAGAATAAACTCCGTTGCTATAAAAAAAAAAAAAAATTGCCGGGGGTGAGCACAGTTGTATTAGATAAAGATGAAAACTGGTTATATAAGGGTTTCAATGACATCGAAGTTGTCATAGCAACGGAATGATGCCATTACCTATTTTACGTGCAGCAGTATTTCTCGGCACTGGGAACCATTTTCCAAAATCTTTCAAGGGAGCTTTTTCCTCCAATAGCAGCCTCGATGTTCGTGAGATTTAAGTGAAATCTTTAAGAGCGTTATCGAGATATTTTGGGATGAAGTTTTTATGATTAGAATACAGTACTGAAAACGGTTAATCTTTTAGTTTGGCCGTTATCTGCAGAAAACAAAGCGCTTTTGACATGCTATTTGATCTCATAGTAGTTATAATCTCTTTAATTAATAGATAGAGATAGGTGCAGTCGACTGCTAGAAAGAAAGATTTAATTATTATATATCGAAGCTACGGAATCCGAGGTGGCTCAGCCACTTTTATTTCTATTTGCATTTGCATTTGCGTTTTTCTGTCGTCATTTACATTTTGTTTTGTGTTTTTTGTTTTGATTT
>BOPM01002795.1:10000-12500 GCA_022179025.1 Porites australiensis
TTTACCTCGATCAGATGTCGTCAGGGTTTTCTTTTTAATTTTCAATATTAAAAGTTGGTCGTCATCACTCCTACTG
Organism: Porites australiensis; assembly: GCA_022179025.1. Lineage (NCBI taxonomy): Eukaryota > Metazoa > Cnidaria > Anthozoa > Scleractinia > Poritidae > Porites > Porites australiensis. Next base: position 10,077 of record BOPM01002795.1, read on the forward strand.
ATTGACTGGAGTTGACAAAGTCTTTTATTTCATTCTCTGTGTAGGTTATATAGCCAGCGAAGAGGCGCGGCAGTGGAGTGGGGCGAAAAAGAAAATCGGCCAGCGAAGCAAGCCTTTCGTAGCCTAGAAGAGAACAAAAGGCGAGGGAGCCTTTAGACTTTCTTTGTATCACGATCTGATTGGTCAGATAACTGACTGTTGACAAGTGAGCGATGAATACCTGCAATTTAGCAATTATTTATGCAAATTTCCTTCGGTGGAATACAATCTTTATTTTTAAACAAAGCTATTGGTTATACGTTGAAGGGATCTTAATTGTCAATGGATGCATCTAATGTTAACACATAAATGATAAAAGTCCGCGAAACTGCATATAGAGTCCATATCTACATTGCCTTCAGTCCAATAGGTTGGTCTTGCCTTACTGGATACGAAGTGTTTTTGCAGAAAAGCTCCTTCAAAGCTCTCCTGAACTCTGTCAATCTAATTGCGTAGATCACTGGATTCAATATAGAATTAAGGTGCTAAAATGTTGATGCTATCTTCATAGGTGTGAACTTAATCCATAAGTAACGGTCTGAACTTATCGAAAATACAAATAATTATTACCCAGGGAAGAAGAGTAAGTATAGAGGCAGCACTAACTATGAATAAAGTTACTGAAAGTTTTCTTTCTGCTGACATCACTGACCCTAACTGCTGGACATGAGCTTTTCTAAAAAAAATTGACATAATCATAACATAAGATGTTGTTAGTACTGCAAGAGTAAGACTAATATAAATTATCCAGGGGTATCGATCTGCGAGGGGTATATCATTCAGGCGACTGATTTGTAGACCGCATGCTAGAGTCAAAGCTGCGAACCAACTAAAAATGATAATCTTATAGTAAACGCTTTTCCCAACTAAGCAATGCCTAAATGGGTACAGTGTTGCGTGTAATCGCTCTAAAGAAATGAAAACCAGGTTAACCAGTGAAGCTATCCAACACATGTTAGAGATTATTAAATATAAAACCCCGAAGCCTTTTTTCGGGTCTTTTGTTTGCTTTAAGAAGCAGAATGGTTTCAGGTCCTGAAACGGCCGTTATCAGTAAATCAGCCACAGTTAGGTTCATTATCAAGTACGTGTTGCGCCTGCGTAGATGGCGGCTCCTTGCAAAGACGACGAGAGTGAAGGCGTTGATTATAAACACCATGATAAACTGAGTAATGCACACTGCACGCCAGCTGTCCATTGTCGCTTTAATAGATGTCCTTTAAACAATTATTTCAGTACTGTTTTCCTTTCTATTTAAATTGGATCTGGAATAAGAAAAAATAATAATAAGGAATTATTACAGAATAAGTACAGAAATAAAAAATATAAGCAAAGGACTAGTTATACTGAAACAAGTAAAAAATAAGGCGGGTAAGAACGAACGACGTTTCGGTGTCATCTTCAAGTCATTTTCAAGTTCAAAATGATTGCTGATAATTTGAAAAAAAAAAAGTTTGGCTAATGATTAGCAAAAGGGAAACATGCAAAGTCGCGCACTGAAAAATTTTGCTCGATTTGAGTCAGATTGGACATTTAGAGGAAGTATTATATCCTATTTTCTTGACAAACAGTTCCCTGTCCTCAAGGTGGCTCGATATAGTTATTCATAACAATTCTTGAGATTAACCGTTTTTTTTTATATGACCTTTTAGTTTCAAGATTATTGAAATGTTGTAAGGCAGTAAAATAGGGGCTACAATTCGCTAATATATTTTGTCAGAAATTTTATTTTTACAACTGAGAGCCCCTCATTATTCAGGGTATTGTCTCCAAGTTTCATATTTTCATGCACAGCAATAGCTAGCATTTTTTCATTTTTTGAATGCATTGTTAGTTACTGCTGTTCACGTAAAAATTAAATTTGGAGACAATTCCCCTTGAATAATAAGAGGCTTTCACTTGTAAACAGGAAACTTCCGATAAAAAAAATACCGATTCGTAGCCTTTATTTTACTGTTTTACAATATATCAATAATACTGAGACTCAAACGTTTCCTAAAACGACGTTTCATCGGCAAGAATCTCATTTTTTTTTTATCCATTTTTTACTGTATTTCTAATCATAAAAACTTCATCCCAAAATATCTCAATAACTCTCTTAAAGATTTTACTTAAATCTCACGAACATCGAGGCTGCTAATGTTGGAAAAAGCTCCCTTGAACAATTTTGGAAAACAGTTCCCAGTGCCGAGAAATACTGCTGCACGTAAAATAGGTAATGGCGTCATCCTGTTGCTATGACAACTACGATGTCATTGAAACCCTTATCATAACAAGTTTTCATCTTTATCTAATACAACTGTGCTCACCCCCGGCTATTTTTCCAAATCTTTGTTTATAGCAAGGAGTTTAGCAAACGTAGGAGGTATTGACCTTGAATAACTG
>BOPM01002844.1:0-10444 GCA_022179025.1 Porites australiensis
TCCATCACTACCCATCACTACACATCACTATCCATCCCTACAAAAAGGCTACCAAAATTGTCTTTACAATTAAACCATTACTCTCCAACATCGATCCTTCAGTGGTCGAGACAAGGAACAGTGTTTTCAATGCCCTTAATAAACCCGTACTACTTTACACTTCACTTCATAATTGACTGTTTGGAACACGATAGTCTTACATAGAAACTTTACTCTGATATTTCTAACAATGATGCAAACTTCATCAATTTAACAGATCATGATAGAATTTTAAATTTACTAAGATTAGACAATTACAATACTTCACAAGTTATAGCCAAATATGCCCATTTAATGTTTCAACAAAGAAAACAGATCCTGAGCCAAAAAATGTAAGTGATTAGTTAATTAAATTATAGTATAATAATTATGGGAATGTTATTTGTGGTATCATAATTTTGTTGTTTCCGTTCATTTTTTTAGATAATTTGTTGTTATTATGAAAACCTTTATTGTAACTAGACCAATATACCTCCCTTTGGAGAGCAAGGCGCAATAAAGATATTCTATACTATACTGATATTTAATTCTTTCACGCTTTGGATCTACTTGGTGTCTAACTTGCTCAAATACGACTTGCAATTACGGTAAAAACCCGCGTATAAGAACCTAGATTTTTCCAAATTAGCCTAAATAGGTTCCTATAGAAATGGTATTTAGTGGGATTTTAGGCTACTTAGTTTCTTAATTAGGTTCTTAATTTGATCGGGGCACTAGCGATCAGCACAGATAACCACTACAGGGAATATGTGATATGGAATATATTTCCATCTTAAATAATTATCTAGAATATACACCGTTTAGAAAACCATACCGTAAATTTATCTTTCCAAAGTACTAACATGCATGTCTTTCACGCTGCAGGCTCCACAAAATTCTGTGTTACATTTCATCTGTTCCTTCAGTTTTGTAAAATAAGAACCTATTGAAAACTTTAGGCTAAAAAAGGTTCCTATGAAAAAATGGGCTTTCAAATGAAAATTTTAGCCTGACAGGTTCTTAAATTGTAGGTCCTTGTTCGTGGCTTTTTACTGTACTACTGTTAGGATTTTTATTACAATTAGGCCCAAAATTTAGTAATCTTAGGACCCTTAATTACATTTACGATCATTTATTATATTTGAGGCCTCGACAACGAATCATTGTCCCCTAATAGCAAAAACGCTTCTTTGGAAACGTATTTCCTTTCCAAGAATATTTTTTCAACTTAACCTTTACCTTTGACCTTGGCCGACACTAAACTACGAGACAATGGCAGAATCACAGAAAACTAATGGAAATACAGTCGAACCTCCCGTAAGCCACCACCCAAAAGACTTAGTGGTCGCTTACGGGAAGTGGTCGCTTACGGGAGGTGGTCGCTCTTACAAGAATCGAACAACAGGGCGTCTTTTCCGAAAAGCGGTCCGGGCACATATACTTTGTGGAAGATAATTTATTGCAGGCAATTTCTAAGTTACGCATGTGCAGTTCCATGTTGTTACAAAGTTCTTCGTACATGTCGTATATTCCAAGTAGCATAGTGGACATAGTGAATTATAGTTATTAAGACAACTCCTCGCATAGAGGCGTTTTTGAAAATATTTATTTGTTTTGGGGGGACACGGGAAAGCAAAAAAAAAAAAAAAAGACAAATATCAAATCAAAGCAGACAAACAAAATAACATTTAAAAAAATTCAACCGTTTATTATATCTTGCTTCCAACATCATTAGTTACTGGTTAAAGTGAATTTCAATAAGGTAAAAGTAAAATAAAAAGAACCTGTAAAAGAAAATTGTAAAGTGTCGCCTAATAATTCACTTAATGCGCATGAAGTAAAGCAGTAAAACCTCGTGTTTGCCGTTAAGCTATTTTCAGTGAAATATTGCAAAAGTAAATTCTTATTGCTTTCATCTAGGCCAAATTTCAGCTGCTTATTCCGAAAATTTTCTCCAGCAGATTCTAAAACACCAGCATGTTCTAAGTAACCTAAATAAAATAAATTGGTCTTTGTGTAAACTTGTCCTAAACAAGAAACCAACCATTTTCTAGTCAGCTATGTCATTTGTCCAATCACGAACCTTGTGAGGTATTCATATTCTATTGGTGATATAACTTTGTTTTTTTTTTGTTTGTTTTTTTTTTTTTAATTCGGCTCACTTTAACTCAGGCCCAGTTGAGACGAAGGCAGTTTTCAATTCCATGCTCAAGTGCAATCTTCCTCAGCAACAGACCTTGTTACGGTTTTGGAAGCCATCTGGACGAATAGGAATCTAATCTGGCAATTTTTAAATTTTCTATACATTTGTCCGAAAGAAAGTCCGGGGAAAAATTACAAAAATATATGGAGAATGTAAAGCAAGCCTTTGGAGAAATTTAAACACAGGTGTGCCCAAAAAAGATTTTAGTACAATCCTTTGCTTTGCTGCTGTAGTTTACAATCCATATATTTCTTTTTTGTCAGAATAGCCGTTTTACGGTAATTATGCGACAATAGACTCATTCAAACACTGAAATTTCAAGCTGTTGCCTAATCGTCAAGATGGCTGCAAAAACCGTGACAATGTCTGTACAAAGGCTAATGCCACGGTTGGAACCAACCGCTTTATTACAAAAGTCGTTTTTTTCTTCGTTACATGAAACAAAAGTCAAAAGTTGGCATTTCTTGAACCCTAAACCCACGCCTTGCCAAATACGGGCTAATAAAAATAGAGCATTTTCGAGATGTATGACGAACATAATTAACATTAATTGACATGACTACAAAGTAAAACTGTTTTGAAATTGCATGATTTCCGCAATTCACATCTCATTTGTTTGTTCTCCTTCTCTTTCCTGTAAAAGAAAAAAAAAAGTTCAGATTGTGAACTCTTTCTAAGGAAATTGGCCTATTCAACAATTGCCTTATGTGGCGGAGGTACGACATACTGCGAGCCAGCAAACTATGCGAAAGGTCAGTAATACGAAAAAAAAACACCGAAAGCTAACCGTTGTAAATGAGCGTTTAACGCCGACAATCCGTAAAAAAGGTATTTAACCCTACAGAGCGCTTAACCCTAATCAGTAAAGCGAGTGCTTAACCCTAGTCTGTAAAATGAGCGCTTACCCCTATGAGGTGAAAGTCGATCAATACTGCGTAATTGAATTCTACGCCCTGGCCTAGTTTTTCTTATCACTCCCTCGCTCGTTGGTTGCTATTATCTAATCATGATTTAAAATGGCACTGTGCTCTTAACACGTAATGGCGAGTAATATAATACAATTAGTTACCAGTTTACATTATGAAGTATGCCCGACTCACCAGTAACGGTCCCGGGATGCAAATTGTCAATGAGATTGTTGACTTTACTTTTTCCTGTCGTTAAAGAGAATAATGCAAATGCGTTTTTTGTAGTCACTTTCACGTTAATATTATATTTCCTCAGCTGTTTTTTACAATTGTGTCTTGGAAATATACCCTAAAATTTCCGAAGATTGCTTGTTACCGGGGGTAAATAGTTGTTTACCAATTTATGTTCTCTATTACTCTACAACTAAGTTACAACAACTTTACACAACATTTTTGGCTCCCCGTAAGTAGCGAGGGTCGTTAACGTCGAAATTCTACCGTAGTTAATTGCCCTTTTTGAATTATTCATTGTAATCTGTTTCTCTCGTTATTAATATGGAAAAGCGAAAAGTTGATTAGAGCTGTTACTTATTGATAAACATGTAATTTTGTTATCGTTATCATGATTTGCATGCCAGCGCGTTTGTCTGAACGCGAGTTCCTCAAAAAAGATGTGATTCAACCAACTCAATCTTAGCCAAAAAAAAATTAACAAAAAAACTACCAGTGCAAGATTTTCCAAGTATACTTCAAAGACTTTTCAAAGCACTGAGATTTAACTAAGGTGCTTTTCTTATTATTATTGTGTTGTTTACACATTGTACCTTTTCGATTTGTTTTCTTTTGTTGCCTTGATCGCTCTTCTGCATACACTAAAACAAAAGTTCAATATCTTTTCTATTAAGATGTAGAAGCACATGAGGCCCCCCCACAAACTGGACATAAGGGACGGAAGGGTGGTGGTGGTGTGGAGGTGGTTGGGGGATAAACTCCCTTAAATAGTCTATAATACATCGTCTAAAATAGTTTATTCTTAAAGGTTTGAAGGGTTCCCTATCCAGATTTTTCGAATACTCCATTGTTCTAAAAGCCTGTTTCTTCGAACCAACAAACGTTTCCCCTGGATTTGCTTCCGTCACACACTGTCATTTAACAACCGATTTTTTTTGACCCTCCATTTTTCGAATTTCCCGATAATTTGACAAACTTACTTTTTCTCCATGTATTTGATTTCTTGAATTTTTTCGCAAATTAAGAAATCAACAAAGCCGGCGGTTGCTGGCTAAATGCATAGTCCTCGACAGTTCCGAAGAAGATAATTATGCATTCTTATCACCTTATAAAGCAATTTAAATAATCAGTTGTCATTGTGGTCGTAGGAAATTCTACACAATAGATGGTCAAATAACGGTTTTTGTTCTCGGCGAAACTGGTGTAATCCTTAAACTTACCTTTTTTCTGGCAAGCATTTTTTGTTTTTGTTAAATGAACATGGCACACACAGATACCGAGTGTTACCGCGGTTATTTGCCTCCATGATCTAACCAGAAACAATACCACAGTAAAATCATCACCGCCTCTACCATCAGTAATCCAACTCAGGAAAGGAATGTTCGTTTGTAACTCAAAAAACTCTTACCTGCTTGCTCCGTTTGCTCTGCGGCACGAGCAAGTATTTCTTCATAAGTGCCTATAAAAAAGTGAACATTGCAAAAAATTACGAGATGCTTCATCTCTTCTCACCGCCTAAAATTGCTATACTTATTTTACCACTTGGAAAAGCTCAAACTTTTTTCCGTTATAACCGTGTTATAGTAAAAACGTGGGAGAACCCTGAATTTTTATCAAGTTATATGGCTAAATCAAAACTCCAAAATTACCTGTTTTTCTTCATCGCTGTCCTGGTCACCTGAAGACGATATAAGAATGTAATTATAAAACTGCAGTCAAAACTGAAACTCTGTTATTCCATTGGTAAATCCAATACTTTCATTATTATACCACGTCCTCTCACTTGATTATATTTGCATGTGCAATCAGATTTGAGTTCTGGTTAGCTCGGCTACTTTGTTAAATTGCATTTGTTGTCTTTGGATATTTGACTTTATTTCAAAATTGATCATTTGCTCTCCTAAACACTCACAACCAATAATTTGTAGCCCTATCTACTCACATATTAATGAAGAATGTAGCTTTTAAAGATACCGTTATAATTTGGCTCAATGCTTACCGGAAATCACCTGTAAAGGCTGCAATGAATTTACTTGTACCTTAAAAACAACACCAACAACAGAACTGAAGCATGTATGTGTTCGGGCGATATTAATATATATCAATATTTTATTAAAGTTAATTAATTAAGTTATTACATGATCACAAGTCAAGAGACAACAATCGTACCAACGTTAAATATATAATGCACTATGATAATTTTATTCTTGTGCAATTCTGCTGGGGTAATAGAATCATAAATAATTTTTAATATTTCTGCATAAAGTTCATAATTAACTTGTTTACAGCCAAAGCTTTATTTATTACATCGACATAAAAAATACCTACGTTTTCCACTTGTTGATGATCAGAATCTGCTATGTTTTCTGAAACTAATAAATTATACCAGACACGTTGGATACACCCATGACTTTTTAATACAATTGTAGCAATGTTAGTGCACACCCAAAAAAGATGTTACGATTCAGGAGGAGAAGTGATGCAGTTTACAACAAAGGAACGGATATACATAAGTTGTAAGGTGCTGATAATAAAAGAAAAAGTAAAACAAGCAATAGTCAACAATTGTGTCACAAGAATTGTGTAATTGACGAGAGAAAAGAAAATATTAAGCAAAAGGTGATCCACCAAAATCACTGTCACAACTAAACTGTGAGCTGAACTCATATTCAGTACCATAATGGCCGAGTGGTAAGAAGACTGATCAGAACTGTAGTGATCGAGCTGCATCTCTTTTGTGATTATGAAGAGTGTTTAGTCCTGCATCAGTCTTTATTTTCCTTTGACACTAGACTGACTAGATGCTTGCATCCTAAGTGAAAACCAGGCATATGCACTATCTGAATCCTTGTTCTGTAGATATTATTAATGTTAACTATCATCACAGGCAAAGAAGGTTCAATACTTACTAGTGATCACAGCCGGCACAGCTTGCACTGCATTAACTTGCTGCTTAAGAAAGCAATAGAAAAACTTAGGGGGTATGTGCAGCTAAAATTTACCATTTTTTTCAATAATCATGAGGGTGGATTTAATACAATTAATTTTAAAATTGATATTAATGAGGTTATTTAATTTTTCCTCGAATATTTTACAATACACATTTTGATCACAGGACAACCAAAGGAGAGTTATATTCTGAATTTATATTAAAGCATTAAGCATTACAAAATTACTCTGAATACAGCAACCACCATCATTATATAACTAATAAAGTAAAATGTATGATGAGCGTTCTTATTGAGATTTACAGCCAGCAGTATTAGGAAAGTGATCTATGAGGTCCTCTTCTACCCTCCTCAGGAATCTTTGTTTAAAAGGATGATTATGAATATTTTGGTATATGTTGGTGGTGTTTGAGGTGGGGATGGTGGCGGTGATGGTGATAATGATGATGATGATGATGATGATGATGATGGGACAGACACAGGCACATTAGAATTGAAGAGAGAGATAATGTTGAAAAGTGCCAGGACATGGCTCTGGAGCTTAAATTAAAGGATATGAGGAACTAATATATAATTTTTAACATTTCTGAATGTGTTCATAAATTAATTGATTTCAGCCAAAGCAAATAAAAAAAGGAGCATGACAATTTGTCAACTTAATAATGAATGATTAATATATTTATTACATCGATTTAAAAATACCTACGTTTTCCACTTGTTGAGGATCAGAATCTGCTATGTTTTCTGAAACTAATAAATTATACAAGATACGTTGGATACACATATACCCATGACTTTTTAATACAAATTATTGTAGCAATGTTAGGGTACAACCAATTTTTTAAAAAGATGTTAATTCAGGAGGAGGTGGAAGTGATTCAGTTTACTACAAAGGAAGGGATATACGCAATTTGCAAGTTGCTGATAATAAAAGAAATTAGTAAAACAAACAATAGCCAACATCTGGTTCCATTTCAAATTCATATTGACTTATTTACACTGTTTAATCGCATTTTTTGTCTTGATCAGATCGTGACTTTCTTCCATGCTGTCTTTTAATTGTCTTCTTTAACTTTCTGCATTGATCAATAATAGTCAATATCTGTACATGATGCAAGTTATTGTGTGTGCATATTAGAGCACCTAGTAAACCATGAAAACAAGCTAATGCAAGCATCATCACAGGTGCAAGGATCAAATTGTCGCATTTTAGCTGCATCTCTTTTGTCATTAAGAGTTAATCTAGTCCTGTATCAGCCTTTATTTTCCTTTGACACTAGACTGACTAGATGCTTGCATCCTAAGTGAAAACCACGCATATGCACTAAGTACTATCTGAATCCTTGTTCTGTAGATATTATTAATGTTAACTATTATCACAGGCAAAGAAGGTTCAATACTTACTAGTGATCACAGCCGGCATGGCTTGCACTGCATAAACTTGCTGCTTAAGAAAGCAATAGAAAAACTTAGGGGGTATGTGCAGCTAAAATTTACCATTTTTTCAATAATCATGGGGGGGGGGGGGTGGGGGTGGATTTAATACAAAAATTTAAAATTGATATTAATTAGGTTACTTAATTTTTCCTCAGTTATTTTACAATACACATTTTGATCATAGGACAGCAAAAGTATACTGCAAATATATTAATACATTAAGCATTACAAAAGTACTTTGAGTACAGCAACCACCTGATCATTATATAACTAAAGTAAATGGATGCATGATGAGTGTTCTTATTTGTCAATTTAATGATGAATGATTACTATATTAAATCAACGTAAAAAAAAAATACGTACCTTTTCAGCTTCCACTTGGTCAGAAACTGCAATGTTTTCTAAACAGTAAATATATAGCTTTAATTAGTTGTTTATTCTAAAAAGTTAATTGGCTTGTGTGCATAAAAAGGGGGATAAAAAAATTATAATTATTATAACTTACCCTGAGCAGTTTTGTCATTTTCTGTGGGGGTAACATCAGTCACTTCGTCACATTCTGGCTGATTGGTTTCTATAAAGGTACATTAAGGAAACCAATTCCAATAATCAAGTCAATTTTGACTATACAATGTAACAGCAATATATAGACAGAACATAGAATCATTTTAATAAATGACAATTTCACTCTGAATTGGCAATGGTTTTGTTTATCGTTTTGTTTTGTTATTTTGTTTAACTATACATAATTATTAAATAACATTAATTCTGGCTCACGTGTTGTTGGCTAGATAAAAATCTTATGAATAAGAGAAAATCATTCATAAATTATTTATACATGCCTGTCGCTTTTTTGGTGCTCTTCTTTATATTTCTTGACCCAAGCTCTATAAATTTGTGATGAAACAAAAAAATATATGTTTTTTATTAAGTTGTACAGAATTCTGATATAATGATGTTACTAATCACTGGGATGAATACAGAGTTAAAAGAGGGTAAAAATTATACGAGATGTAGTACTTTAAATCTTTGAGTGTGATGTCTTATCAGGAAATGCCTGTATTTTGTAGTATGCCTAAAAAATGTGGTCTACCTGTTAAAAAAGCTTTCAATTGATATAAAAATGCAATTTCAGTAATATTTTATTGCAATAAAAACAAAACACTAATTCTACATCAAAGAAAGAAACTCTGTGACTAAACGTACTTTCATGAAGTGCAGCTATGTCTTCTGAACGAAACCATCCATGCTGAATGTGAGCTGCATGCACTTGTTTCTTGCTTCCTCTAAAGCGAACTAATGTTCCTACACAACCAATTCCATTCCCTTTTATATACTGCCTCACAGCACCAGCAGTTACTCCATTTGTATGGGAGGGACCAAGCACTTCCTTTACATAGTTTAATGCGGACTGCACACTGAATGCAACACAACGTCCATAGCAGCAACTGCTTGGGCAGAAGTCCTGATCCAAAAACTTAAGCACCTTAACAAAGATACATAGTGGTAACATTAATGACTTACAAGTTCAAAGAGATCAACAGTACAGCCACTTGATACACAACTAATAGAGAGCTTCATTTTACTTATTTGTCACCAAAAACTTAAGCACAGTTAATATTGAAGGAGGTTTAAAGCCCTCTCCAAATAGCAAAATGTTAAAACTTCTTACATTTGATACCTTGTTCTTGCTACTAAAATCAATCATTGAATGACAACAACTGTCGCATTTTTTGGGCCAAAATAATGCTCGCTCGCACATATACAAAATACTTAGATAAAATCTTGTACTCGTATTCGTCCTTGTCCTCAAATGTAAAACAATAACACACACACCTCATCAACGTTGCCTTGCAAAGTCGCTTTAGGAAGGTACTCAAAAAGAAGGGTCTGCACATTGGTCTTCCCCTGATTATCCACATATCCACTTGCATTGACAGTTTTGTTGACCGGCTGGGAAATCTTCCATCAAAGGAACAACAGCTTTCGAGAACACAACACTTTATTCTCAGAGCACATGCGGCCATCTTCATACAATACAACACGGCCCACGCGGAACACCGCTGACCCCTACTTTACCATGATAGAATTGTCTCCTATCAACATCCTCCCTTTCAAAGAAAACTATTAACATGTTAATATGTTTCGAAAAATAATAATAATAATACAAGAAAAACATAGTAAGTCATTAACACTAACAAATGTGAACAGGCAATATCAGATAATAGTCAACATCGAGTACCATGCTGCACTCTAGTCTCCAGTTTCAAAGGTCCAGCCTCTTTGGTGGTCTAATTGGTCGGCCATAACGCGAGGTTTGCACTGGTGGAAGTGAATTCTCATTCGTGGACTCGGAAGTGGGGTTAGGCACTATGGTTTCCGCAGAATTTCCGACATCCACACCACTATCTATTACTGGTTGTTCTGGCAAGGGTTGTGAGTCACATGAGACCTGGCGCTCATTAGGTCTTAAGTGGATCCTGTTCCGTCTAACCAACCCGTCTTGCGTTTTTATCACGTACGAGCGTGGTGTTACTTCGCCCAAGACTTCGCCGTGACCCCACTGTTCACCATGGTGATGGTCATTTGGCCTGGTGTACACATACTGTCCAGGCGTAAGAGGGGGTAAGTCTCTGCTGGCAGTTTTGTCATAATGAGCTTTGGCTTTAGCTCGCCTACCCAGATGCTCGTCACGGACT
>BOPM01002848.1:4756-15177 GCA_022179025.1 Porites australiensis
GTCCCACTCTTTCTCCGTTTCGAAGCAGTAAATCCTCATCATGTTCTTCAGAGTCTGGTGCCATCTTTCAAGAGCTCCTTGACTTTGAGGGTGATATGCAGATGACTTATACTGAGTGACCCCAAGCTCGTACATGACCTGTTGAAACACTCCAGACATAAAATTCCAACGTTGATCCGACTGGATAGAACTTGGAAGGCCCACTAGTGTGAAAAACTTAGTTAGAGCTTTGACAATAGTCTTGGCTTTGATGTTTCTCAGGGGTATTGCTTCAGGGAACCTGGAAGTCGCACACATGATGGTCAACAAATACTGATTTCCAGACCTCGTCTTTGGTAATGGACCAACACAATCAACAATAATTCTGCTAAACGGCTCCTCGACAGCTGGTATTGGCTTCAGCGGGGCTTTGGGGATGGTCTGATTCGGTTTCCCAACCATCTGACAGGCATGGCATGATCTACAAAATTCTGCTACATTCTTTCTTACATTTGGCCAGTAGAAATGGTTAAGGATCTTCTCATAGGTTTTATTGATGCCCATTTGGCCAGCTAGAGGAGTCTCGTGCGCCAAACTTAAAATCTCCCTCCTATAACTCTTCGGGACAACAATCTGGTACTTGACAGCCCACTTATCTTCAGCTGGAATATCAGGTGGCCTTCACTTTCTCATCAGCACTCCGTTCTTTGTAAAGAAGCATGCAGGGTTCTTTGACACTTCGCTTTCATCAACGACTCTCGCAAACAAGTTTGAAACTACTGGATCTCTTTGCTGTTCTGCAATCAGATGAGGCGTGGACATCGTGTCAGCATGATATGCCAAACCGTCCTCGGTAACGTCTACCGCTGGCTCGGGGACAAGGGTTCTTGATGGCTTACTCTTCAAGGCTTCACCAATGATAGTGTCCGCTAATGTGACCTCTTCCTCCGTGCTTTCTTTCTTTTTGCTCATGGCTCGAGTTACAACACATGCTGGATACAAACCAGGAATTGCCTTCTCTACTGGATCTGGAGACTGTTCTAAACAAGGCTTATCCGTGACAAAAGCATTAACAACAACTTTTTCTCCAGCAAGGTCCGGTCGTTTCCTAAAATCAGCTGTACTCCGTCAAATGGTAAAGAAGACTGTACTCCAACTTTGACGGGCCCAGACACAAGGTTTGAGGAGAGGTAAACGGTATGAAGTGGTACTGGAGTGTATTCAGAGCAATTGACTCCCTTGATAAGAACACTCACACCAGCAGACGACTCCTCAGAAAACGACAAAGTGTCACTCAACAGCAAGGACTGTGAAGCTCCAGTATCTCCTAAAATCTTGATTGGCGTACAGTCGGACATATTACTTGATAATGACACTGAACCATCATGAATAAAGGGCTCAAAAATGTCCATAACAGGCTTCGACGGAACACCTATGTTACTTGACTGAGTCTTTACATTGTGACACTTGATAGGCATATCTTCACTAACAGCAGGTAGACAGTGACGTAGCAATGAAACCAGTTGGCCTAGACTCGACACTATGCTGTTGTCGTGTCATTCTCCACTTTTCTGGGCAATTTGAAATCATGTGTCCATCTTTTCTACAATAATAACAAGTAATTGTCTTGACGGGCTTATTTGGCATGTTCTTGTTTTGCCTTGGTGGCTCAGAGTTAAAACCGCGATTTGCAAGGGTATTACCTGGATTCCGTTTTGGGTACCACTCATCACTCTGTCGACGCCTTTGATTACCAGGCCAGCGTGGTGATGTAGAGAGTGGAACTTGACTGGGTGATGTACAGCTGGGCCGAAGGGGCTTGTCCACAAATGTCACCTTGTGACTTAATGAGAACTCATCTGCTAACCGTGCCGCGGCTTCCAACGTTTCTGCTTTCTGCTCATCGATGAACGTTCGGACATCACTGTGAATGCACCTCTTAAATTCTTCTATTAAAATTAACTGTCTTAACTTATCGTGACTTTTGTCTACCTTCTGTGAATGACACCATCGGTCAAATAACTGTTCCTTACTCCTAGCAAATTCTACGTAAGTTTGATTACTTAACTTCTCACAGTTTCTAAACTTCTGACGATAAGCTTCAGGAACTAATTCGTAACCCTTAAGAATGAGCTCTTTAACAGTGTCATAACTTGCAGCTTGCTCTACACTTAGTTGCGTATATATCTCCCTGGCCTTACCTACTAATACACTCTGCAATAACATTACCCAATACTCTTTGGGCCACTTAAGATTCTTGCCACTTTCTCAAAGTGCAAAAAATACTTATCGACATCTCTCTCCTGAAATGGTGGTACTAACTTAATATATTTAGTAACATCAAACTTAGCACTATACTTTCCAGTATTGCATGTAGCATCTGACCCTAACTTTAATTGTAGTTCCAGCTTTTTTCATTTCCAGCTCATGCTGTAATTCCATCTTCTCTTTCTCTAACCTTTCCTGGCGTTCCTTTTCTTCCCTTCTTTCTTGTCGATCTTGCTCTTCTTTCTCCAGTCTTTCTTGTCGTTCTTTTTCTTCTTTTTCCAGTCTTTCTTATCGTTCTTTTTGTTCTCTTTCCAGTCTTTCTTGCATTTGTAACTTTTTAAGCTCTAACTGAAATTGTAGCTTCTTTTCTTCTGAGTCAAATGCTTCATATGTTTCTAAGACTGCTTCTTCAAAAACTTTCAGACTTACTAAGTGTTTGACAATAATATCTTGAATCTGATGTTTTCTCATTGCTTTCTTAACCTCTAGTTTCAAGTGTTTACCTAATGAAGTAAGCTCATCCTTCTTTAAGTCATAAAATGCATTTTCGCTGGGCTCTAAAATGAACTGTTCTGGATCAAACTTTGACATCTTGCTTCACTCCGACTATCTCCTTCAGAAAACTATTTATCCTTAAACAATATATACGATAGATTCTACGGCCAAAACTTACTGCTCCAGGACAGGCCCCCAATTTCTATTACGGTATAATTCAACCGACAGAAAAACACAAAAAATTCTCCTTAAAATCAACTAATTTAATTAACTATACTTCAAGTGATAACTACAACTTGGGAGCGACTCTCACACAATACAACCTTACTATAAACTACTTAGAGCCTATTATTAACCTTCAGTCGCAACTGACACAAACTCACAGTAGACACTGCTATCACCAAACGTCCTGGAGCCACTTGGAATGACTTAACTTCAAAGTACTCCTCAACAAACTTCTATAGCTCTCCCAGCATAGCTTCTCCTATCAATCTCAGCCGTAACAACAACAACTAACTCAAAGGTCACTAAGCCCTTATATACAGTCATTTCATGTTCTAGATAGTTCTAAAAGCTTACAAGACTACTATTTTTGTAACATTACATCGTGAGTTCCATCATCCAGCGGAATTTTCTGGACAGTTCTACTACGTGACAATAGAAAGTTCTAGTACAAACATCGCGTGACTGGAAAACTCCAGAAGCTTGTTATTTACATTAGCTCTCCATAACACTTCGTTGCCCGCTAAACTTTGTCCCCCCTGTCTCGACCGTCACATCATCTCCTGGAAAACTGAAAGGAGGAGTAATGGGTAGTTAGCTGTTCCTGTTGCTCCTTGCTCGTTAAAAATCAAGCGATTGATACTGTACTTGTATGGCGTTATTAATTAGTCTAATTAGTTTTCCTAATTCCTCTGGATATTCGTCGGTGCTACAGCGGGAAAGGAAATCAAGCTACATCACAGAAATGATATGTACGTTAAGTTTATTGCAGTGTGCTTTTAATTTGTTGTATTTTTTGCTGAAAGAACATCTCCTTTGCTATACTAAGGTCAAGATAATATTTTGTTACATGGCTTTATTTCATTAGATCACTGATGGCAGTGCACAAAGTCAGAACTGAATTGCTTATGAATCATTTTGGGCTGCATGCACAAGGCAATTTTTTAATTGTGTAAAGATGATAGAGCAAGTACTCTTTCCAATCTACGTTTTCTTCCACTTAATTAATGCTTAAATCATGCTTAGATAATTCGGAGGCCTTTTTTAAATTTTTATTGTAACAGTAAGAATTGGGCTGTGAAGGAAAGGCTCTGTGGCCGACTGTTTTGCAAGAAAATATTCTCATCCTAACTGTCCTTGCTTGGCTTCCAGTCATGTAGCATTCAGGGAAAGATGAACAAGGAGCTCAGGGATTGTTTATAACTGATGAACAGCAAAGAAGCAGCTTTAATTTGCACGATTTTTCTTGATAAATAATTATGTTTTATATCTGATCACTACATAAGGTAGCACAACGCTCTCAACATTTTGGTTTAAGAGAAAAGTTAACTGTTTGAAAAACGAAACTGGTTTAGATTCATTGACATTGTTATGGACAACTGAGGTGTTGATAAATAAAATAATAAATGAAGAACATCCTAAGGGAGTCTACTTTGCGCCATACTGGGGAAAGTGGTTGTTGATGATAACAACTGGTTTTTGCAGTGTGTCACCTTTAATAGGGTGGGTAACATACACTGTAATAGCTTGAGCAACAGTAATATCAATAGTTTACTCGCTAATCCTAACCGCACCTGCTCTCCACCCCTCCTTGAGCTTTGCACACAGCATTGGCTTACTGACGCATAGGGCATCTTAGTTTACTTGGTTATTGACAAATAATGATGAGCCAAATTAAAACTTTCTTCCAGTCGTCATTGATTCATTTCCGGTAAAAGTTTTTCTTAGCTGGAAACCCTCATGTTATAACACAAAATAATGAATTTTATGGGAACTAAACAATTATACGTTATCAAAAGCTGTGAGCAGATATTGTATTTTAAACCTATAAAGCACCACATTCAGTTTCAATACAACTGCAGAGGGTGGGGATTGGGGATTGGGCACTACCCCCAAAAAATCAGGTTGGCCCTGTATTATGTTTTTTGCCTTGCAGTAGTCATGATGGCCCCTATAGGGGGTAACCAATCAGAGCGCAGCAAATTTTCTCTCGACCAATCAGAATCGCGCATTTCACCCATGTGACTTATGTGACGTCACAATGCCCATATTTGGGCATGGTTTTACACGTGACCCCATGGAATAAAGAACACACGCACACCAGAGTTGAATCCACATTCTTCACATAGTTTTAATGACCGCGTAAAGCCCTGGTTACAAGCGGGACGTGTGTGACGCCCTAATGACGTCACGCCCATTATAAATCTAATAACAGGTCGAGTTCATCCCCAATCCTTTCGTAGCCATAGGGATGACTGGATCGGGTGGCGACATCGATGACGCGCTTGTCAAACACCAACCCATACTGCTTCACGCGCGGAACCACTTGAATTTGTTTCTGTTCCAAATCTCGTTTGAAATAATAGGGGGTGGTAATGTTCAAATTTCGGCGAGAGCCCTGGGGTGAATCTAATTCCGAGAGAATGTTCTCTTTCATGGTCTGAAAATTGAGAATGGCCGACCCGCGGACGTTGAGCGTGAAACCGCGTACCTTGCATACCACTTTGCCACCACGGGTCTGGTACCCATAATTCTTGGCGCCCCCCGAAACGAACTCGGTGATGACGTCCCCATCCAATTCGTCGGTCATGTCCCCGAGAAAATCCCCGGTGGCAATGCTGGGTTGACCGGGACGCCACTTGTACACCACACTATCTGTGTCATAATAAAGGACTTGTTGTTGAAGGGTGTCCAGGGACTCATACAGCTTCAATCGAGCATGACAGGTGGTGAAAGCGGCTACGAAAATATTAGTCTTGGTACCTTTAACGGCATTGTCTTGGACACTGGTGTAGACAGCTTCCAAAATGTCGTCCGTGCAAAGGCGGAGCGTGCTGAGATCGAGGGTTGCATCGGAGATGAGACCGAACAAATGGGCGGGGTCTTTGACGGTGACGGTGGTGGGTTTGTTGATTCGCTCCCCGAATTTACCCCAGAAACTGTTCAGCATGAGCTTGGCGGTGGTCTTGCGACCGGGGTTTTTGGCAATGCTGGCAATGTCCAGTCGGATACCCTCCCGTTCCTGGTAGCGAAGAATGTACTCGCGTTTCTGCTCAAGGGTCTGACACCAACCGGGCCACCCTGCCGATTCTTGTTTGATCTTGAGCCAGGTGTTGACGTAATCAGCAAAAAGACCTGTTTGGCGTTGCTCGGGGGGAAAATGCCAGACTTCGTGGATCTTGATCAGCGTGTACCCCTTTTCGACAGCTTTGACCAGTTCAGGTGTGCACCAGGTGCCACGTAGCGTGCGATCCGTGTCAGAATGAGGGCAATAGCGGGTTCTAGTCAACATGGGTTGGGCCTGCTCGGTCTGGACACAGGCACGGCAGAGAGGAAAGGTCAGTTTGTGTCCGCTACGCACAGGCAAGACGGGGTGGAACAATCCGGCCGGGGGAAGAATGTCCACGGTGGCGACGCCAAAATAGGATTCCAAGGACTGGTTGGCAGGTTGGGTGATGATCCGCGGATGCCCGATGGGGTAGGGACAGTTTTTGTTGACCCACGGGTACAAGGAGGTCACATCCACATAGCGTATTTCCTCACCCTCTCCAGCCACAGCATGCAGAGCGACGGCACCGGTTCGGCCCCCAAAAAAGGCTTCACGGGGTTCCAGGGGTGCCACCAGATCAAAGGACGTCAGGAAACGTTGGACGGCTTCATCTGTGTCCACTAATTGGTCCCATTCACATTCCCACATTTCGATCACCGTGTAGCCGGCTCGGAGTAGTGCCATGCGTTTAGAGAGCGTGGCTTGATAGAGTTCCTCGACGCTTCGGTCTGGCGTGGCATAATGTTTGGCGTTTCTCATGGGATAACAACGGGGACAGCCATGATAGAGACATCCGTGAAACTCGTAGACGGTGCGAGTCGCAGGATCGTAGCCATCGACAAAATAATGATGGGCACTGGTTCGGATGGATTGTTCGCCCCCGTTACGAACGTGACGAATACGGTCAGCACTGGCCCCCTCTTTGGGAATAAGGTGTTCTTGGTAATAGAGCCATTGGAGGGCCTTGAGGGATTGGTTGACTTGGGCCCCTCGCCAACCCCCCAGTGGTTCCACCGCAATGGTGTCAGGGGTCAAATGATGCTTGCGCCAATACAAATTGCAAGCACTGGCGATGGTGATACACTTGGCCATAGGGTTGAAGCCAGCCTGCTGTTCAAATTCCTCTTGAAAGGCTTCACACCCGGCTTTTAACAGAGCCACATCGGATTTGCAATAGTCAATCATTTCTTGTTGGAAATGAAAGGGCACGTTCCGACGGACTTGATCGGCATGCCAACGAGTCAGTTCCTCTTTCTTTTTGGCCATCATGCCATCAGGATCATAAAACTCCAAATCGGGGATGCGGCCCACATACTGTTGGTGGTCGGGGGTATTGAACAAATGAGGAAAGAAGCCCTTTTTCAATTCGGTTAAATTAAAGGTGCTGGGAAAAGAGGCCAGTGGCATGGGCAAGAAACATAACGAGTCAATGAATTTGATCGGTCCACTCCTGAACGACAGGACTTTGGCCCCCACGGTCAGTTGATCCACCACTTCGCGTTGTTGCTGGTAGAGTTCATGGAGAAAGAACATACCATCAAACCCTTTCAAATTGTGAAACACCACGAGTATCGTCCGCTCGGCCTCACTGTCTGGAACGTCCGTGAGATCATCCAAATCACGTAAAAATTGTTGGGCACAGTCCTCCCCGTCCAACACATGAATGGTCGTTTCGGCACTCGATGAATAACATAACAAATTGGCTACAAACACGCCTTCTGCATTCTGCATGGCTTCAAAATCTGCGTAAACAAACAGGGGAGGGGGTGGCGCCACCATGCTACCTCCCCCCTCCTCTGTGGGTTCAGTCTCCTCGTGCTCCTCCACCACAGGCTGAATGTAACATTGATGGTCCTGAATGGGCACCCATTCCTGACATACGGGGCATTTGGCGTACCCGCACCGGTGACGTTGGTTGGAGACGACCGTGTATTGGGCTTGACACTTGCGACAGCATTTGATGGATTGACATTGGGCATCGACTTCATGATAACGTTTGCATTGACTACCGTAAAACTTGCGGTGACACAGACTGCAATACTCGGTGGGGCGGGTGCCACGCACATACTCCGGACAATCAAAGCGTCCACACGCAGAGCAACGTCTCCCTTGACAAGTGTGATTGGTCCGATCGTTGGTGTTGAACCCTCGTTCACAGTCCACACAATAATAGGAGCGGTTGACAAACGCAGGAAAGGATGTGCAGCCATCAAAATGATCGTTGGATTTCAGTAAACGAATCTGATGAGGGGCAGTAGGGCCTTTGAAGATCAAAAAAAACGGTTTCATCCGGGTCATGACCAAGAGTTGGTATTGAGACCCCAACGCTTGTTGAAATTGACGAAGCTCGGGTAAACCACAGGGACCCTCCGCCACTCCCGCTTGCTGATGGAGGACCTGGGCTTGACGTTGCTGTACTGGGTACCCTCTCTTTAAACTATCCCATTGGCGAAGTTCATCCACGCTTTGATCTTTATGGCAATGGGCTCGCATGGTGACAATGGCACGGGCACAGCATAGGGTATCTCTGTTTTTGATGGGGATGATGCATCGCTTTTTCTTATTGACTCGATCCAAACATGAACGTCCTGCATTGAGTGTTTTCTTATGTCGACCTGACCCTGGGCCGGGCATGGAGACAAACACCACATCTACTTGGAACCCACGATCGGGGTTGAAGGCTTCATTGCTATTCAACTTGCCAGCTAGGGTGGCTAACATCTCATCCAAACGAGCCGTACGTTGTAAAAATTCCCCTACGGTGAAATTAGCGGTTTGATACGCGTGGGTGAACCCATGTGCTGTAATAGCAAAGTTCACAAAATGATGGGCGGGTCGCTGTTCACGGCCGAGTTCTGTTTCAATGGCTTGGTGTAATGCTTCCGTAAGCGCCATCCCAATATTATCCCCAGCCACAGGATCCCTCAATTGACGCAATTGCGCGTTGAATTGCGCCCGCTCCACTACATTGCGCCAGCGGCGTCGTCGACCTATAGGCTGCATGGTAAACTGAAAGAGAGGGCCTCGGGCGGGAGCAGCTCCTCCCAACTGTTCCCACCGGTCATAAGCGCGGTTCAACAGAGCATCCTCCTCGTCACTGTCAGGATACCAAGAGTCCTCCGCCATGACGGAGGAGACAATTTGAATTTTCCCGCGCCAGACGCTGGCTTTTATAGACCTAAAAACACGTGATCAGATGAACAGGGATTGGTGGATAGGGCTCAGGTGAGAGTCAGGTGAGAGTCAGGTGAGGGGTCAAATGAGGGGTTGATTGGACAGGAGGAGGATTGAGGGGGGTGCCCCCCATGGGTACAGAATTTTCCAGTCTCCGCTGAGCCTGGAGCGAGAACGGTGATTGGTGGAAAGATGCCTAGATATAGACCATCATCCAGACCAGACGTCAGTTGCCATTGAGACATGCCTAATCGAGATCTGGAGAAGGTGAAAGAAGCTAAACATAGGTGGTACCTGAAACACAGGGAGAGGATTGTGGCACAGAAGCGTGAGAAGCGGGCGGCTCAGAAAAAGCTCAAACCGCCCAAACCGCCCAAACCGCCCCCGACCACGGAACAGCTTGCCAGAGCGCGAGAGTTGAATCGGTTGGCCTGTAACCGATACCGAGCCACGCACGGAGACCAAGTACGGGCACTCAACCGCAAGTACTATCATCGACACCGCGACAAGATTGTCCAACAGCAACGGGACCGTCGTGCCAGGGCTCGGGAGACACCCAATCCCTTCCGAAAGTTGCGAGCGTTGGCCGATGAGTGTTCTGCCCGTTTACTGGAGATTGAGCATGGATACGCCAGGATCGCGCCGGCCCCCCAGGAAAAAGCGGGACCCCGAGAAGAACAAAGCGCAACAAAAACAGTATCGGCAGCGCCTGTATGCGGCTCCGAATGGGATTGAAGAAACGAAAGCCCTGCACCGTCGTCGCTATCATGAACGCATGGCTCGTATGAGGGCCAATGGGGAGTATGAGGCGTTCAAGGCCAAAAAGACCGAGGAAGGGATGCGACGCTACCACGGCATGACCGAAGAGCAACGGAACGTCGTCAAACGCAAAAACGCCCAGTGCCAGCGTAACTGGATGCAGAAAATGAAAGACCAGGGGAAGTATGAAGCGTACAAACAGCGATTGAATGCACGGCGGCGAGAGATGGCGGCTGAGAAAAAGCGTCTGTTGGGCGAAGAGGGGTGGAAGGCTCTACAGAAACAAAGGTACGAGCAGCGAATAGAATCCATTCGGCTTCGAGAATGGTCCTGGTTGGACGAGGCCTTGGAGCGTCCCTTTCCCCTCCCGTGGCTACCCTTAGACTGGGCCGAAGCCGAGCCTGAAGAGGACAAGGTACAAACCCTTCGCGCTGTGGCCTTGCAACAAATGGACATGTATTTGTAAGAACAAAAG
>BOPM01002857.1:2328-13351 GCA_022179025.1 Porites australiensis
TAAATCATAACAGTAATAATTTACCGAATCTTAGTCATAAGGCGGCAAAAAAGTTTTCAGTAGACGTGTACGAAATGTGAAAAAAAAGCATGAAAAAATGCCAAAGAACGAATTATTGGCTCTCATCGCTACTATCAATAACAATTCTCCTTCTTTTAAACTGATGCGTTTTCTCAAAATCACTGCCTATTGGGTTTTGCGAATTTGTGAAAATGTTCACTGTTCCTACCTGGCACTGGTAAAGAAAGGGCAGTCCTGCACTTGTGTTGGGTTGAACTGTAGATACGGATGTAATTTCATCTACTGTTACTTTTGGCGAAGACGAAGTAGCAACAGAAGTAGAAGATTTCCCTGGATTATACTGTAGAGATGTGCTGCTGTCTTCTGTCAGATATAGCGGAGTAGCTATTCAGTAAATTGACGTTTTTGTGTCCAGTTATTTGCACAATTTCGTTCGGTGGAATATTATTATCCACAAGTTTCTGGACTAGATGCTTTCTTGTGCTGTGGTTGACCAATTTCTTGTGTGAATGAACTTGGGAGGCCGCTAACATGTTTTTCACCATAGATCTAAGTGAATTTACTCCCAGTGGAGCTGCCATGAACCATTTCCTCCCTGCCTTCGGAACTTCATCATCATTAATGTCAAGGCCGGTTTTCGAACATCTTTGGCTTGCTTTCTCTGACATTTCTTGTGTTTTCACCAGTTCTTGTTTTTGGTTGGTGCTTGGTGGAAAACTTCACATAACGAAGCCCGTCAGCATTAGTTTTCAGCTCTAAATCTCCCTGGCAAAGACCTCGTTGCTCTTGTCCAGGCCTCATGCCGAAACAGATACAATTGTTCATCCGACCTGTATTCAGAAGTGCTCGTGGCGTTTTATTTCCGAGCACACCTGCCCGGTAGAATTCCTCTATTTCTTCATCTGTTAGTGCATCGGCACTATTAGGCTTGTTTCTCTTTACTATGTCCTTAAGTTGTTTCTGCTTCTTTCTCAGGATATCTTGAACCTCACAGAATTCTTTGTCGTTTAAAAGGGAAAATGTGCATTCTTTTTTACGGAGGTGGCGGTCAACACTTTGCAAAAACCCTCTCAGAGAAGATGGCTCATATTCCTCGCCATTTTTCTTTGTTACTCCTAGTACAAACTTCTTTGCCAACTGTTGCTCGGCGGCTGGAATATTCTCTATGTTTCTCTCTTCTTCCTAGCTGTTAAGGAACTCGTTAAATAATTTTAGATCAGACACAGTTTTCGTCTTGGTCTTTGGTAAACGACGCAATTTCCTCTTCAGTAAACTTGACGAATCTTTTGCTCGCCATTTTCATCCAGGGCAATGTTTGGCAGCGCTTGCAGACACCTACAAATTTCGGAGGGAAATTACCGAAATTACGTCATCGATAAACTCACATGTGAGATTATGGAAAATAAACCACTGGGGTCCCGGATGTAGTTTTTATGAATTTCACGAGTGGTATATTTTCCAGTAAAACACTCGTGTCTATGTAATAAAGTATGATAATGACTCTGTATCTGATACCCACTGGTCTGAGAAATTGTCACGCAATGAAAGTTTTTGTTTCTTGGCCGAATTTAGGGAAAGTCCCGATTTTTCCAACTTCCAAAGTAAATAGGCCGCAGAGGCGCGTCAGGGTGACGAGGTAAGTTGTTTTCTTTTAGCTGTTGTAGTTTTTATCATTAACCACATTACAAACTAATGTTTTCCATGAAAGACGAAAATATAGCAACTTCTTGTAATGGGTTGATAGGACTGGTTCTTGTTTGTTTTGTTGTTGTTCTTTCTTTTTCAATGAAAGCTAAGTAAGTTTTCTTGTATGTATTACGGACTCACTTTTTATCAAGATAGGAATTGTTCTTTCACATGATTAACCACATAAGAATACTTCAAAAACTAATAATTCATAATTCATAAGCTCAACAACCTATCATGTCCGCTAAAATCCATAACGTGCTCGTGTTTTAAATCCCAGGAATAACACCGTCAAACTTTAAAAATTTCACCCTCATTGGTATTCTTTATATAAAAAAATAGTAATAAGAATGACATTTTATTTCATTGCACGTGACCTATGAATATCAATTATCAACACAGCAACTGACACAACAAATGGTGGGTAAATATTTAATGTTCTTTCAAAATAACATAAGCAGTAAATTTACTATTGCAAAAAATCAAACTTTGTTCTTTCACCAATCTAATCAGCCAAAAGTTCAGTGACACAGCGGTAATAGCAGTGTCCAAGCATTGCACTCAAGACTTGCCAGTTGTGAATACGCAAGGCTCGAGTACTGGATTTTTGTTTACCTACGATTCGGCCATTCCAGCCGAGTGGCTTTATACCCCGATAAACCCCCACCGCTCGTTTATTAAACATTACATAAACAATTTACAAGAAATTTATAACATATTAAAGGCAATAGACACTATTCTAAACAAATTATTTTACAAATGTTCAAAGCGCAATGACATGGAAGTCTATATAGTAACACACTTTGCGGTATCGTTTGGTGCCACAATCTACAACGTCCTATCTTTCTGTTTCGGGTCTGCTTCAACATGCTAGCTTCTCCTTTCCTCTCCTTTCTCGTTGCTTTTGATAACAAATTCATCATCAAGAAGAGCTTAAAACTTCACTCAAACCTCTTGATTAAAATTTTACACAATTTCGCATGAAAAACGGCAATTCCAGAAGACACTTACAGTCCATGTAAATACCGCTTCAAGCCGCCATCTTGAAAGGCCATTTAGGACTGAGTACGCGTCTCAATACATCTTCCTTGGATTTTCGTGCTACATCATTTAGTTGACTTGTTTTTGTCATTGGTTTTAAAAATAACAAAATTTCTTTTTTCATTTGCATGTCTTTCATGTGATTATAATCAAAATAATGGCAAAAATCAAGGGATTGGTATCTTTTTAGCACAAGGAACCCACCATGGTATATCATTATTGCTACATCATTAAGTTCAATTGTTTCAGTCATTGGTTTCAATAATAATAATAGCAATACCGTTTAGTATTTACCAAATCAGTGAATAAATATGGCAATTTTCGCGCGTTTTGATTGATCCCCTTAACTCGGAATACCCTTGGCTATTCACTGTTTTGCGACCGGAGTCAAGATGACATCTCGTTTCGAGACATTTTCGAAAGACGAATTTTGAGCGATAAATGAAGTAGTACAAGCAAATACCAAGAAAGTGACGAACTTTGGCTTGTCAGTGTTTACTGGTAGGTAGAAAATGATTTTCATGCTGAATTTGCGACAAAATCGTAAAAATGCACTTGACAAAATCCCTGAAATGTTTTAAATTGTAAACAAAGTTCCTAATACTCATCGACGCTTTTAATTTACAACAAGTTACTTTTTTTCATTTTTATCCAACTGATTTGGTAAATGCTAAAACAACTATCCCCCTCAGAGTCGGTGAACAGCGCTAGATATATACCTCGATGTTTCACGTCTCGGTATATATATCCACCACTATTCACCTCCCCTTCGGCGGATAGTTGTACATTATTTTTCCATCTACATGCCTTTTATGTGATTTTCATCAAAAAATGGCAAAAAACAAGGGATTGCAATTTTCAGCACAGGGCATCCATCGTGGAAGGTTGTTAACGAACTTCACAGAGCAGTTGCTGCAAATCCTGAAGAGGTAACTGTGGGCACCGATCCTAATATTAACTAACATTCCCTAAGCTACAACCATGCAAAGTTTGGTGCTTTTGTCAGGTCTGTATAGATCCGAGCCTTTAGCCACCGGACTAATATAAAAAAAGGCTGAAATTTCTTGTATTATGCGAATGTATCTGGCTTGCAAGAGTAAACATATCACGAAAATAAAGTAGACCTCTTAAAAAGATACATAAATCTACCTATTTGGTATAAATAAATGTCAGACAATTTCAAAATCTCCTGCACACTGAAAAGAACATCAGTATGAGAATCTAAATAAGCTTTAGATATTAGTTGATTATCATCTTTTGCAGAATAATAAGGCGACTTAAAATTACACTGATATGTTGATCCCCACACTGAAATAATATAATAAACAATATATTTAACAATTAATGAATGAGGCTGAGTATCTTATGAAGAATTATGGAGATCACATATCGAGGAGGGTGTTATCCGCCTCGGCCTACGGCCTCGACGGATAATAGCCTCCTCGATCTCCATAATTCTTCATATGATACGAAAGCCGAATTCAATAACTGTTTTATTATTCATTCAAAATAATTCCTAGTTTAAAAACAAAGCCAAAACATGCTTATCTCCATCGATGTTAAGTTCATCTTCGATAGTGCACGTTCAGGGTTGTTCAGGCCCGCAAATATTCTCCAAATAGCAGATGTGGCCCTTCGAGTTGTGTTCTTTTTGTTCTTGCCATGTTTTAAGCTATAGTTTCGCCTAGTTCTTACTCCTGAAACGAGTGAAATGTCCGCCATTTTTTGTTTTCACAACCAAACCGACTCAACCTCGTCCCCAGGTCAACTCGGTTAACGGTACATTAACCTGCAAGAAGGCTGCACTTTTGACGTCATCGGTGTATTAAACGCAAAATTCTTCTAAATTTGGTCATCAGTAGCTGGTTATGGTGAATTATGCGTGTGATTTTGGCCCATCAGAATCGGGGAAATATTTTGGATGAATAATAATTAGCAATTATTGAATGAGGCTGAGTGGGATTTGAAGAATTCTGCAGATCGAGGAGGGTGCTCGGCCTCGGTGGATAACACCCTCCGAGATCAGAGGAATTCTTCATATCCTACGAAAGCCGAATTCAATAATTGCTTTATTATTCATTCAAAATAATTCCTAGTGTAAAAACAAGCTAAAACAAGCTTACCAGCGTCGATGTTAAGTTCATCTCGATACTGAATGTTTCTCTGGAGGTAATTAGTAGATAAAGGGCTATATACTCCAATTAAGAACGCGGGAGATGGCAGCATACATGAACTCGGACCGATCACTCAACCGAAGGCAAATGGAAAATAATGTTTTTCTCTTTTCTCGGTCCGAGTTCATGTATGCTGCCATCTGCCCGCCCTTTGACTTTTTCTTTCGCTGAATCAACCGTTCTCCGTCTTCAGGTAAATTGCAAAACGTTTTTCGTTGTTTTTCAGAATGGCATCTGTCTACTTGCTATTAATATTAGGATAAAAACTTTGAGGGAAAACTATAGCTGCAACTATAAACACCAACTAAAAAGACTCTAAAAAATAAGCTAAATGAAATAATTATCAAGCTTATTCATGTGACAATTTTTGAAATAAACGTAAAGTAGAAATGAGAAAATTTGACTGTAATTCCTTTAGAACAACAGGTAACACTAATTTTAAAAAAGAAATTAACTAGCTTTGTATCGAAATCTGTCTGGGGAAATCCAAATGTTTCCGCACTCAAATGAAATTCGCTTATTCCAGCGTAATGTGCCCGTTTAAACTGTGTTGTTGTGGAGTATTTTGAAAGTTATTTTTTAGAGAGATCTATCGTATCTTTTAAGTTTAGTTTTTGTTTCATTAAGTCTTGTTTTTGTCCACGTACTGTTTCCCTGTTTTGATCTTTTGTTTTCACTTGTACTTGAATTCATGCTTAGCTCGCGAATTTGCTTATTGCCATATTAGGAATGTTATTCGCTTGGCACTGTCAGATGTTAATTTTTTACAGGTGATCGTGTTTGTGGTGTTAGAGCTGACCTTCGTTCTTTGGTACTTAGCAGTTGCGGCTGTGCGTAGGCTAATCTATTCCCTAACAATAGCAAACCTGCTGCAATGTTAGCGATAAGATATACAATAGAAACTCTTCCGGTCAGCTACCAAACATGCCCAGCTTTGGCTATTAAAACCGCTACTATACTAGAACGAGAAGTAGAGGAGTAAGTAGAAGTTGGTAGAAGTAAGTTAGTGAAAGAGTGGAAGAATTAGAAGAGTAAGAAGAATAAAAGCAAGATATAAATCAGATTCCTGGTACCTCTTTGTGTAGTGAGCGAGTTGCTCGAACACACCCCCACACTCAACTAAAATTTTTAATCGATGCTATGAAACTTCACAACAAAGCTGTCTCGAATTTGAGCGTGTTTCCTAAAATATTTGCTTGAATTTAGCATCAGCTTGACCAAAAAGTCAATAACACAATGCTAATTGATAAATTTACATTTCAAACAGAC
This sequence comes from Porites australiensis, assembly GCA_022179025.1. Classification (NCBI taxonomy): domain Eukaryota; kingdom Metazoa; phylum Cnidaria; class Anthozoa; order Scleractinia; family Poritidae; genus Porites; species Porites australiensis. Next base: position 8,520 of record BOPM01002857.1, read on the forward strand.
TTTCTCTTCTATAAAAAACACACAAAATATACCTTAAATCTTCGCTCGCTCGATTTCAGCCGATTCTAGCAGCGAGGAAAACAAAGATTAATTCATCCAGGGCAAATTTGTCGCTTGATCTTTTGTCTTTTTCCCTTCAAAACGACAGCTTAGTATTTTCTTTAACTTCCACTTTTCATCTGTGCATTTCATCGGTGTATTTTACCGTCAGGAGAGGAGATTTGTTGAATTTTACCGCGCTAGCTCAGTTTCTTGGCGTGCACCAACGGGCAAATGGTAGTGGCTAACTGACCAATCAGAGCGTGCGATTTACTTTTGTTATGTTATAAATAGCACATGTCGTCCGTCAAGGTGTCTTCTTGCTATATTTTTAGACAACAGTTCCGCCGACTGTTCCGTCATTCTGTTGTTCGCAGGTATAATTATCCTCATATTCTTCGGGTGTAGAAAAGTGCCTTGTTTTACCACTTGAGCTTGCCGACAAAGAACATGCATGCATGAGAGAATCATGAGAGACATTTTACTGATCATTAACGAATTTACAGTTTCTCCTTTGTGATTTATTTCCATTTTTAAGAAATATAAAATCTCAATGGAATAAGTGCCTAAAGCCCAATTATGTTATTTGTAAAGCAAAATTAAGTAGAATCCAGTCACTTTGAAGTTGAAAACACTTTTCAGGCAATAGTTCTGGGTTTTGCCTGATATTTCAATGTCACATAGTAGCCTGTCATCTCTGTATAATGACTTACAGCACATCCGAAGTTAATTATTTTAGTAGATCGCGATCAATGTTCAGTCTCATACTTTCTAGCTAGTTTGGGTTGGGAGCACAGGAAAACTGATACACGTCAATGCTGTGATCCATTGACAGCTGTCAAAACAAGGTATCCGCTGACCAGCATCACTTGACTGTATCGGGGGCTCAGGTGTCGACCCATCGAGGTCAAGTGTTGTTTTGGAGTTATCCGCTGACAAGGTACTGGTTTTCAAATGATCGCAGGCTCAAGTTTAATTTTTTTTAAATTCATATGAAATATGTTGTGTTTATGTGCCGCACAATTAAAATTTTGATTTCAAACTGACCTCGGACGCGAAAATTCAGCCAGCTGCTACAGGCAGGGAAGACAGTTGCTTTTGACTTTTCTCGCCATGTTCACGCGTTGGTTACGCTCTACGTCCAATTTTTATGCTCTGATTGGTCAAAATTTGACAGGTGAGTTCATGCGGAAAATTTATGCAGCATCTTGAATCTTGTTTACTTTGACAGCTGAAGCTGACAGAGTTTTGTGTCAACTTGTGATGTTTTTAACTTTCTTTTTCCACTGGATGTACAAAATGACATTCAGCTGCTATCAGGAGTCTTCTGTTATTCATGGCTAGTTTGTTTATTGGGTTTTTGGTTGAGTCAAAGTCGGAAATCCGATTTCGGATGGCATCGTTTTCGTTTTCATCTCGCTTAATGCGTAAGAGGGTTGCAAAGTCTGAAGCGATACTGGCCTTACTTGATACCTTTCAGGAGCTGCATCTCGAGTGGTAAGCCTAAGTAATTATTGTATTTGATGTTTGTTTTTTATTCCTAATTTAATGAAGTCGAGCGTAGTTTATGCGGCTATTTTGTTTACGCACGTTTGTAAGATTTGAGACAATGATCTGACCGAGTATCAGGTTTGTTATAAGCTTACAGATCTTTAAAAAGCCTTTAGACATTTTCTCACCGCAAATAGAAAGAAAACGTTTCAAAGAATATTTAGTTATAATTCTGGCTGTAAAAGAAAGGTTTGAGCGATTTTCTTGCCTCGAGTTCGTCTTTGAAAAAAGCAAACACCGGGAAGCCGGCTTAAAACATAAACTTCAGCTTTAAGCTCGAAGACTCAGGATTTTTAGAGACACTTTAATACTTGTCTTCCTGAATGAAAATTGTCGTCTCTGTATATGTTTCACCGAATTATATTTCTTTTATTGATTGTTAGTACTCTCTCTTGTAATTTTAATCGTTGTGCCGATTGTTTTCAGTCGTTCAGTAAACAACGCTTCCCGGAGTACTCAAAATGCCGCGCGTTAAATCGTTTTAAAATAAAAAATAAACATAATAAATTCTTTATTATGTTGGAGCGTAACTCTGTTAATGTTCATTCAAACACTCGCCACTGCTAGCACTGTAAAAGTCAGAACCGGCTGGCCGTATAGATGATTTTGAAAACTTTTTCAACGGTTTACGGCTAAAGCCCACGCGTGCTTCGATCGTCCTGAATAGCAATTTGTGTCGCAATATTGTGAAATACTGCATTCTGTTGTCCGAGGTCTGTATGATAAAAACAGTGCCTCATAATACTGTTTCACCCCAGATGTGATGTATAAATGATATAACAGGTTGGTTTACACGCACCCAGATTTTTTGGCAAGATTTTGTAAAATAAACTTGTCGAACGCAAAAAATTGGGCCGGAATTTTTTTTCCAGGCCTAATTAATCTACGGTGATCAAGAGCCATTATGGCTCTTAATAAATGTGATCGAAGATGATTGCCAGTTTTTGGGTGCACTTATGAGGCTATCAACTCGATGTGAGATTTGGTTTACTCTTGGGCTGTTTGCAAATTATTTTTTGTAAAATCATTTAGCCTTTCTCTGAAAAGTCACACGAATGTGCTCTAAAGTGAACTGAATTGTGGAATACAAGTTTATTGTTTGATTTAAATTATAAATTTATTAATGGGAGCCTCGCTTTTAACCCTGGCTGAATCTATATATTACCTAGAAAAGTGCCGTTATTTTACCAAGTCAGCTTGCCGACAAAGAACATGCATGAGAGACATTTTACTGATCTTTAACGAATTTACAGTTGCTCCTTTGTGATTTATGCGCGATTTATTGATATATTTATCATTTAAAGAGTTTAGTGAGTATTTTATATTGTAAACGGTAAGTAAAGATATCAAACAGCGTGGGGAATGACTCAGGAGGATCAGAGAAATTGGGTTCGTCGATTTTCAAAGCCTGTGACTGAAATAGTTTAATTCTCCAGATTTTTATCAGTACGGTGTATGGTGGTAAACAGGTTACAAACTACTATATAAAACTATTTATTTAGATATTCTGCATTTGCAGATTCAACAAGTATAGAATAGTCCAAAGAAATGATTGTCCAACACTCATAATTGTGACCTCCATCAGTAAATCTTGAGTTAATAAGACGTTAGGAATCTTATTTCCACTTTCTTACTCCTGATAATGAGTAATAAGATTCATAACTTTATTAACGTGTCAAGCAAAAATCTAGCGGAGGGGATTCCCCACTGCTAATAGAGGACACCTAACTTTCTAAAATACAATCTAAAAACACAAAACGAATTAATATAGAGTCAAAACTAGAAACTACTAAGAGTTAGAATTAGAGGCTACTGATGATAACTCGCTGACATACTACAAAAAACTCCATTTATAATTATCAAATCGTAATTAAGAAAATTTAAAATTACGAATTGCAGCCACTACATCCATCTAAAATGCTACGTAAATCAAGACTGCGTATCTGGGTCTGAAACTGCTTAAGACTTGCAGCCGATCTGTCCTTGCTTGGTACCTTGTTCCAGAGTCTTGGACCTAGGTATCGAATTGAGTGTTTTCCGTGCGTAACTGTGTTAAAACTAGGGTGATAAAAATCTTTCTGCCGTAAATTGTAAGTGTGGCTGTTGGTCAGGAACATGTGACAATAATCCGCGGACACAAATTAAGTTCAACCTTATACATTAGAACACATATGTCCTGTAGTCGCCTATTATACAACGATGGTAGCTTTCAATTGTTTTCACTAACAGCTGTTGGTAGCTAGACTGCTTGTCTTTAAATACAGCGCACAGTCCACTCTCCTGTGCTCTCTCCAATCTACGGGTGTCCGAGGCTCTACAAAAATGCCACACCAAGTGGCAATATGTTAAATGTGGGAGAATCGTCGCCTTAAAAAGACGTAATTTGGCCTCAGTTGGTATGAAAATCCTCAGCCTCATTATCACACCTACCCTCTGGCTAGCTTTCTTACAAACATCACCAATATGCAAATTAAAATTAAGACCACAATCAATAGTTACGCCTAGAACCTCTAAATTGTCTGATTCCATTAATTCTTGGCCAATTACAGTTATACTTGTTTTGTCACCATAGTTCACGCTTTTATTCCGAATGTTCATCGTTTGATATTTTTTCAGGTTTCCCTGAAGAAGATTCGAATCGTACCAATTAGTTGCTAGAGTGACACTCTCTTGAAGTTTCGCGACTAGTTTTAATTTAAAATATTTTTTCTAAAGGGAAAGAAAACTGCGCCATGGACAACGTCTCGGAGATTCTACAGACCATTTATATTGGTGCAGTCGTTGCAACTTTCCTTTTCAACACTGGACGTATTACAAAAGCAATAGACATCTTTAACGAGTGTTTGGTGCTCCTTAATGGCAAAGCCCGAAGGACAATCAAAGAACTTACCACACCACGTGTTATCTATATATACCATAAACTTCTTGACGGCTATACTCTTATGTGCGATCACACCCGTGCGATAGAATGTGGTAAGAAACTTCACGTGACACTACACAATAGTGGCCAAAATGAAGAAGAAGGGATCATATTACTTAAACTAGCGAACATCTACTATCAAACAAGCAAATACGAGGAAGCAAAACAGTTTTACAAGAAGGCACTCAGCATCATGATTGACACTGGAAACTATCGCGGAGTTGGAATATGTTACGAAAATCTAGGAACTGTGTTCCAATCTCTTGGTCAATATACCAAGGCTGAAGAATTTCTTCAGAAAACACTTGTGATCAAGAAAGAA
>BOPM01002869.1:0-11936 GCA_022179025.1 Porites australiensis
AAATCTAGTGCAATATCAGTATGTGCTCTTGCGCAAAATTGTGCAAATGTGGTATTTGCTACACATTTGCTGTAATTTGGCTACCCTAGTAAATCCATTTTTTCGTCCAGTGGAATTTCCCGGAAAACTACCAAAATGTCCCTTATATCCAAGTATAGTTAACAATTAATTTACAAAACCCAGCATTTCCGGAGCTGAAAAAATATTGTAATAACATTTCAGGACCGAGTACATAGCTGCGGTACTAGAAAAACTACTGTATACATACATTTTTTACCTTGATGGTCTGTATGGCACTCTTTTTTATCACATGCTGACATTTATTCGTTATATCGAGGTAAAATTTGCGTTTGTGCTTGTGGATTGTGTTCGTTATAAGAGGATTTCGAGGATGAGAGGATGAGAGGATTTCGTTAAATCGAGGTTGTGTTCCATACATTCTCTGTAATTTTTGCAGGGCTGCAGAAAGTTTTCGTTATACCGAGGACTTCTTTGTATAGATGTTCGTTAAATCGAGGTTTTACTGTAGTTATCTGATCATCCTGCTCTCGATTGGGTTATTTTCGCACTTTATCTCAGTGGCTAGTTAATGTATCAGAAAGGAGAAATCCCATGTTCTTCAAACCGCAAAGCGGTAAAACTGAAGTAGTAATCTATTAAGGAGTAACTCTGTTGTCTCTACTGTTATATCCCCCACCATGTCTTTTGTTTTGTTGAAGTGTTTGTTTCATCTTTATTTTTGTTCTCACTGAAATCACGCGGAATTTTGCTGCCGAGTTTAACATTTATTCACTAAAGTACTGAAAAAATAAAGGGCAAAGCGTTCGTTTCAAAGACAGTGCTGACAAACTCCAATTTCGTTGTTTTTATAGTTGTTGTTGCTGTTCATTCACTGGTGTTGACTATAAAGTTACCATTATCGTTTTACAGTTGCCAGGATGTACCAAGTGATTGTGATTTTTAGTTGCTTATAAAGATGTTGTATGATTTTCATTTTTTTTTTGAGAAAATGGAAAAATTCTAGAATATTGCAAACACTCTCCTTCACACTACCAAAACTACTCAGTCCATATATTTTATTTTTGCTTTACTGACATTTTCAATTTTATTTCAAAACAAAGAATACTTAAAGGAAAGATATAAATTTCAAAAGACTGAGGCATTCCATGATGCAATCCTAGATCAACAAAGAAGCACGCCATTAGCCAAAAGCTATAGGGAAAGTAAGTGCCACGCTTTTTCATTTCATGTGTAGGTCTTAAATTAGACTCGTAATTGCGAGGTCTGCGTTTTCGAGATCATCGGTCCGTAATTAGCAAAAATCACTGACGTAATTATTGCACCATTATATATTTCATATATTTTATAAATTTTTGTATTTTTATATAGTTTTGTTATCTGTTACGTATAATTTCAATCTCTACAGGGGCTGCATGGGAATGTTCTAAGTTAAAAGTTGTTAGGACCTCAAGTAGAAGTAAATTAATGCTACCTAGTTGTCTGGACGATGCAGCCGTCAGCTGTCTTACTAAGCATTTAAATGTCCTCTGATCTATCGTTGTTGAAGACTGGATTGTGCCTCGATGTTTTCGATGTAGTCCATTTCCTGTTTATAACGTAGTAAAACAATAACAACTTTACTTCCATGACGATGGTTTTCCCATTAACGTAGTAACGCAATAGAATAGTCAGGTGAATAGTAACAAACAAGTTAATCGAGAAAGGACTGAAGAATGGGCAAAGCGGCCGTTTAAGTGTTGATAAACTGCAACTTCGTGGTTTTCATTGTTGTTGTTACTGTTCATTTACTGGTGTTTTTTTAACTATCGTTTTAAAATTTGCCGCTCCGGTTGTACCAAGTAATTGTGATTTTTAGTCAGCTGTTTAGTCGCTAATAAAGATATGTGTGATGTATTCACTGTATTCACGAAAATTGCAGGACCTTCCGAACAATCTCCTTCACACCACTAAAACTACTCAGTCCATATATTTTATTTGGCTTTACATTTTTAATTATATTCCAAAACAAAGAATACTTAAGGGAAAAGATAAAAAATACAAAAGACTGAGACATTCCATCACGCAATCATAGATCCTAGACCAACAAAGGAAGCCTGCGTTTGACTGTTGCCTGTTCTTGTTGCTCAGTCCTGCAATAGCTATAGATAAACGTCAAACGACAAAAAAAAAGCAAAGTCGGCACGCCAGTAGCCATGAACCATAGGGAAAGTAAGCGCCATGCGTAAACAGTTTTCATCAAATGTGTAGGTCTTAAGACTCGTTTTAAATTGCGAGGTCTGTGTTTTCTAGGTCTGTGTTTTCGAGGTCTAGGTTTTCTAGGTCTGAGGTCTGTGGTCTGTATTTTCTAGGTCTGAGTTTTCTAAACACCCTTCGCTACTGAAAGCGTCAGGTGCTGATGCTTGAAAACCTAAGAAAAAACTCGGAAAAATCTCATTAGCAATGGGGTGCCATCCACCTTTCGATTTTCCTTGTACGTCCGTGGGTTAATTCTCTAGAACTTCTCCCGACCGATTCTGGAAGTTTTGGGACCGGAATTACTCCGCTATCGGTGAAAAGTTTACTATAAATAGCCTAATTAACAGGCCTCATTGGATTCAAAGGTCAATCGAAAGTGAATATGCTAATTATGATTCATAGCGGAACATAGTCCGTCAGAATTATTAGTTCACTTGCTTTGCTCTGACCCTGGAATGGGACAAACTATGGGGGAGTATTTGACGGTAATTTTTATCATTACCCTGTGCCTTGCAGAACTGTCAGGTAAAGTAGTTATTCTGTGCTTACATATTCTTGAGCTGGCACGTCAATGTTGGTTAATTAAGTCTAGGGCGATCGATTTAGTGCAGTGGCCATCTTCTGTCATCTCCGCACAGCAGAGTGAGCATTCATTTTTCCTCGCAAGTAATATTCCGTTTAATGGGTGATCTGAAATATCATGACGCAATCGAGTTAATTATATAACACAAAAACTTACGAGTTGATTCATCCAATCGGTATGACACGGAAACAAAACGTATTTACAGCTGATTTCAGTGCTGTGTATACACCTTGATTTTTAGACATGATTCGACGGTCATGATTCGACCAAGAGGTTACCAAGCGGTACAGTATCCTTCATGAATCAAACACACAACCTGAAAGTTACTTTAATGATAGTTTGAATGTTTCTCTCGTAATTCAGAAAAAGAGGAATGTGATCCATAATTTGTTCTCCTTTTCAGACAACAGCCTATCATACAAGTCACGCAATCTAATCGTAATATATGTTATCCGGCGTGTGGACGTCTCGATTAATAATTCGGCTCTTTTCTCAACTGTTTTTGGGATTCTACCTTGATCTTTAAAGAAATATCATATTGTACCCTTTTTCAATAAAAACAAATGTTGCTTTCTTTTGTGTATGGTTTTCTTTATTTGTGCCGTTGGTATTCACCAACGGCAAAATACCGAAACCTCGTCATACGGAAGAAGACTAAACGATAAATCATCAGACTATTTCGCTTTTCGCCGTATTGATAATATTTCTTCCATTATGAAATCGCCTACAGAAATACACTCGAAATCGGCAATCGAACTCCAGGTAACACATGTTATCATAATTTCTGTATCTGATGTCGCCGCTTTCCAGACACTCAGGTAAAACGCATTTGTCGGCATTCTAGCTTCGTTACACTTATGTCCTTTAGTGCTAAGCTTTCCTTGCCGGCCGGATTTTTCTCTCAATGTTTGGATCCGACAGCAGAACTCTCAATTATTTTTGCAACCGTTTACGTACTGCGAAGCGATATGTCACGTGATTGGTGTCGAATCATGACAGGTCGGAATCATGACCGTCGAATCATGTCTGAAAATCCGGGTGTATATGTTGTGGTTCAATTTTACTTTTGGTTTAATTTTTATTTTCTTTTGTTTTTGGGTATGGTAATGTATGATGATGAGTTTAAAACAAAAGAAAAGAAAAATTAAACCAAGGATAAAATTGAACCACAACATATACATAGCACTGAAATCAGCTGTAAGAAGTCTGGTACGCATAGAAGGAGTAGGGATAAGTAGTCGAATTTTGGTCGAATAGTACTTAAGGTGTTCCGCAGCTTCTAAAATTGGTGATCCTCTAATAGCAATTGGTAATTATAAGCTAATGGACAACTAAAGTAACGTACTGCACACATTATAATAATTATCATACCAATGATAAGTGCTGCTGGTTGGCGGAAATTCGATTGCGTGTGTAGCAGAATACGGTCATTTCAGCCAACTGAGCGCTTCTCTCGACTTTCTCTCAAGTTTGTGAACCAAATGGACTTCAACATTAGGAAAGTAAGCAATCTGGGCTATTCATTATCGATGATGGTACATTCAATCCGAAGGTAAATGTGCTAACGTATTCACCACTAGATTGATTCACGTTTTACCTAAGGTAAAACGAAATCCAGCAGTTTGCATACATTATTTTTTAAAGGGCTCCCTCTAGAAAACAACAACTGTTGAATGGAGAAGACATATCACGAATAATCTATCATTTGGAGTTAAGAAATGAGATTTAATTATCATGAAATTAGTGTTTTGGCTAAGAAATGCGACAAAGTTTACTTCCAAATCCCTCAAGGATTATACTCACAAATCAAAAACACTATGGAGAGTTCTTCTACATGTTCCTGTTTAGTTACAAAAATGTGTGAATAAGATAAAAATAGAGAGATTTTGGACAAAGTTTACAACACACCTCAGATCCATTTTCTAAAATTACTGTCAAACTCAGAAAACCGTGAACACCTGCAAAATTTCAGGAATGTTGATTGTGTACTGGCCAATCACAATAAAGTTCAGGACGCGCGAGCAAACCTTAAGACCACAAACTAATTACCGTTGCTTTTTGCGGTTTAGTTATCTCGCGCCCTATTTGGCTTATTTCTCGCAACGCAATAACATTCCATAAATATTTCTGGTGTTCAATAAGCAGATAAAGACTTTTCGAAGTAAGCAAGTTGGCATGCCGGAAACTACTAATCTTTGAGTACGTACAGATAATGAAGAGTAAACGAAAAGTAAAGGAAAACCCTGATCACGCCTTACCGAACTTGTCGTTTGCCGCTTGCTGTAAACTTGATTCTTAATCTTTAAATCATTAGCAGATAAAAATTTATTCAGTGGATGGCCATAAGGCATAGATTTAGCCAGGGCTAAGCAAAGACTCCGTTTATATGCTTATATACAAGCACCGTTTATATGTTTATATACAAAACCAATCGACTTAAGGGATTTGTCAAAAATTAAACGTAAGGAGTGGAGGTGGAAAACAGGGGAGGGTCGCAGTTTTTTGAGCCCTTCAGAAGGGAGGGTTATGTAAAAAACTTACTGGAAGAGAGGGAGGGTCTCCCAAAAAAATAAGCCGCCACGATCGCGAAGGGATGCTTCAATGTTATGTTTTACAGGATACAAATAATTTACGAAATTCATGACATACAGTTCAACCTCTATTAAGCATCCACAGTCGCCTTTTGGCCACCCTAAAGAGAGTTTTGTTTGTTGCCACCTCTCAGTTAATCGGCCATACAGCAAACGTTTGATACACTTACTTTGGCTATACATTTCAAGAATACGATAAAGGATATTTTTATACCGAAAATAAGCCCCGGGGCTTATATTTTTCAAAGGCCCTTTTTGTGGGGCTTATATTTGGAGGGGCTTATATTCGGAGGGAAATTTGCGTTTCAAAATCGATTGGGCTGGCCTTATAGTTGGAAGTAAATTTATCGTTTTTGCTTTGTTTTACCTTGTATTTGAGGGACATTTTCCAATCACAAGCCCCCGGGGGGCTTATATTTGGAGGGGCGATTTAATGGAGGGTTTTTTTTGCGTTACCGGTTTGGTGGGCTTATATTAGGAGGGGCTTATTTTCGGAATTTTACGGTACTCCTAGACTTTTACTCAACTAAACAGAGACTGCCATTGGTTGATTCTTAGTCACATGACCTTGACTAGAATCAAATGTATCCTGATCGTGATACATTACCCTGACGTGATCAAAGCATGCCGGAAACGGGCGTGACAGAAGGCGGGAAAAACACTGCCACATTTCTTTTTCGTGACAACACAAACATGAAGTCTCAAGCGAAAAAGCAACGATTTTCAAAGCTATCTCAGAAGAGAAACAGCAGGTAGTTACAGGGTCGTAGCGTCCTTTACGCCAAAAACGCACTTGCGTACTTGAGAAATTGGTAGTAGGATTTTTTTAAAAGATATGCTGTTTTTAGTGAAAGCCATTTGTAGTGTCGTGACTTTACTTTGTATTGTGCAGATTTGTTCCTGTCTGGCTGTTATTCAGCATCGATTTTACACGTGACAAAAAACAGTTTGAGTATTGAAATGTGATAAATTCTAAACATTCTTAAAATGTTTGCCTTCAGGCGATCCCAAATACATTGAGTATTCATCAAATTCGGGAAAGAGTCCACCCTGACTGACTATCATTCCTTTTAAGATTTATGTGGAAAGATTTCCCATTCAAAACCTTTTCATTTTTTTAGTTTTGTCTCTCTCTCCATAAATCTTGAAAAAGTCTATGAAAGACTTAATAAATGTCACTCAACTGGAAAATCATGGACCAAACCATGCCGATGATAACAACAACAACAACGAGCTTTATTTGCATGACTGTACAAACACAAACAGTTGCAAAAGCTATGTTTAGGAATCAAAATTACAACAGAGGGCAATTACGTTCCTTTGATAATAATTTGTCTCGAACATCAAAACAAGCTGAAATATATTTTATGAATTGTATATTGATAAAGTAATTAGAAGAGATCATCAGTTCATTGATCAAACCGTTTATAGCTAGGTAACTGGGTAATATTTGGAATCAGAGTCTTGACTTTATAGTAAAAATTATTCCTAATCATAGAGTATGTAGGACATTGAAAAAGAAGGTGAACTTCGTCGTCTATTACATTGCATCCACAAAAAGGGCAATGCCTATTATCCTTCGTAGTTTGATTGTACTGTATCTGCCTATATCTATCATTAGTTTGTGATTGCTTATTCGTAGTTTTACTAAAGCCCTTCTCCCAGCTGTTCCTCTTGTTAAGTCTAAGTAACTAGAGGAGGTATGATCGATTTTAAAAGATCTATAAAATTCAAGTTTTTGAGAACGTTGAACGGTTTTTTGCCAATATGAGATATATTCCTGTTTCATTGAACTTACATAGCTTTTTACCATAGCTATATCTAATAAATCAGGGTTAAAGTCATTAAACTTAAAGTATTCTGACATATTCATTAAATGAGAATGGAAGCTATTTTTGCCATTACAGTGTAAGTCGAATAACATTACAAAAGCTTGTTTGACGAGAGATTCCTCATCTTTAGACTGTATATACAAAATGTATTTGAGAATTTTTTGGTTGATTGTGACATTTAAAGGAAAACGACCAAGCTCTACTCTACAAGCTATATTAGAAGCTTTGTTGTTTACCTCCAAGTACAAAATTGAAGGTGTGCCTTCTCGACTTGTAAGCCGTCCCAGGTCTTAAAATCTGGTTTGGCATACACACCCGAAATTTCACTGTTACATGTTAGGGAAGATCATAGTTTATGTTATAGATACTGATGAAATACCAGGATTTTTCCTTTTACTGAAAAATCATATCTTCATTGCGCGTAGTGAAATACTATTATCTCTCACGTTTGAGGATATTGGTGTCGCCATGGCTGCTAACATGATTAACCAATTACAAGAGAGCTTCCCGCTCAGGCGGGCGGGCGGCTGGTTCTTTTGAAATTTCATTCACAAAATGGCTTCGACGTACGAAGACGCTACAGTTACCGGTGACTTTGTCGATGAGCTGCCAAATTTTCACATCAATACTTTTTCCGAGCATGTATAACATTCAGGAAGATTTGCCGAAGTATCGGAAAGTGACATTGAAAAATTCATCGAGGGGGAACAAAATGCAAACACTAAAAAAAAGACCTTCTACGACTTAAAATTAGTTAAAAAGTTTCTGATAGAAGAGCGCCACCAAATCAGAGAAATAGAGAAGATTCCTCCAACTGAATTAGACAGCTACTTGAGCCAGTTTGTTTTAGCTGCAAGGACCAAGACTGGAAAAGATTATGAACCGTCTCTCTCCGCGGATTTTTGGCTAGTGTTGAAAGCCGTTTGAGTCGCTCCAGTTACGGCAAAACTATCTTCAAAGACAGTGATTTCAAAAAAACCAAGAGACGCGTTGAAAGCGAAACGAAAGCAACTCAAGCGACTTGGACTCGGAAACAGACCAAAAGGCACAACGGCTCTTACGGACAACGAAATTTAGATTCTTTTTGACAAAAAGTTGCTTGGATTAAGTTCACCGCAAGCTCTGTTAAATACTGTGGCTAAACAACATGACTCACTTTGGCCTTCGCGGATGTAAAAGAAGGAACAAAAAGAACTCCGCTGGGGAGAAATCGTTTCAAAAACTGACAGTGATGATAAAGAATATCTCGAGTACTTTGAACGCCAAACAAAGACTCGCAAGGGAGAGGATCCACGTAATCAACGGCCGATCAAGCCGCGTATGTATGCCAACAACCTTGCCATTTCTATCGATCGTGATCCGGTGCACGTTTACAAGATGTACAAAGAAAAACGACCACCATCCATGCTAGAAACAGATTCTAGTTTCTATTTGTCTGTAAATTACTTTAAAACAGAAACTCATGCATCAGTGGAAGGCAAAAACTGGTTCAAAGCACAACCAATGGGAGTGAACAAGTTAAACAATATCATGAAAGGCATGACACAAGCGGCGGGAATTTCAGGCAAAACAAACCACAGTGGTAGAAAAACTTTAGTGCCAAAACTGCAGGACAGTGGAGTTCCTCCGAAGCAGATAATTCCGTCGCGAGGATAGCAGGACTAGCAAGATCTTTAATAAACAACCACTGAAGGCTTTCAGGAGTGCCAAGAATCTGAAGGATCTGCTAGTCAGAAACAGCCTACCTCGAAACCTTCCACACCAATCACCAGGTACTTTCCCTTGTAACAGGACCGTTTGCCGCACATGTCTCCATGTTAATTCATCATCTACAATTGTAACACCCAAAGGGCATGTTTACATCACGGGACATTTTTCCTGCATCACTGAACACGTGGTTTATTGCTTGTCGTGTACCAAGTGTCCATCGATAGTGTACATTGGGGAGACTGGACGCAAGTTCGCGGACCGTTTTCGAGAACACCGCAGAGATATAATCAAAGGGAGGAATGACCTTCCTGTACCTGCACACTTCAACCAACCAAATCATACACTGGAGGACATGAAGGTTGCGGTGTTTAAGGCAGGCCTAGCCAACCAGGAATACAGTAAGAAACAGGAGATGAGGTCGATATTCAAATATCGGACTGTAGGCCCCAGAGGCCTTAACCAAGACTTTAGTTTCACGTGAATCGCCCTCCCCCCTTTTTTTTGCTTACTCGCGCGCCGTAGCGCGCTATTTCATGTTGCACGCGCGCGAGTATGCCATCAATCACGTGAGCTAAATTTAATGAACTTCTAACGGTATTTAGTCTTGTATACCCTGAAGAAGGCAGCATTGCCGAAACGTCAGTTAAGATTCTTATACTAACAGCGTCACTTTTACAATTTTTAAATTTACAACTGGAGACACAGATACCCCGGTAGTTTGCCGGATCGCCTCGTCCGCACGATTTATAAATGGGAGTAATAAGACCACCACACCAAGTCTGTGGCATGGTACCTTGGTTAAGAATTGAATTAAATAATTTTTCATATACGGGCATTAGTGTTTCAATAATAGCTTTTATCATTTCATTGCTAATTTTATCCGAAAATGGTGATTTATTATTCTTTAACTTTTCCGCAGCTTTACGTATTTCTCTTTCAGTTGTCATGAAATCTAAAGAACGAAAGTGTTGACCATGGCATTCATTTTGTCGTAGCTCATTGCAAATGTTTTGCTGCGTTGGGTTAAGAGGTTCATTTGAATGAAGATTGTGGAAATATTGTAGCCAATTTTCTTCGGAGATTGATGGAACATCCTCTCCTTTGCTAGTGTCGTCCACCGATTTGAGGCATTGCCAGAAAGGTTTCGCGTCTGAATTGTCTGCAGTTTGTCCTACGTTGTAGCTCAGAAATCTTGGCACGTAATAATCATTCTTTTTAGAATTAAGTAATTTCTTCTATTGGGCCAGAGTATCATGGTATTGCTCACGTATGATAGTATTCAAAGGGTCTTGATGTTTTTTGTTCGCTAGTTTTCGTAAAAGCCCACTTATGTTCCGTGCAAGAAAGGACAGATTATTTGACTTCTTATGGCTAGTTGACATCACAATGAAAGAGACAGCTGTCTAGCATAACGCATTCTGGTATAAAATTTAACCAAAAAAAAAGTTCGGTGTATTTTAAAGGTATGATTTAATAAAATCTTAAAAAAGGATATTAACTCGTTTAGAATAGCGTCATTGAACCTTTGTCCTTGCTCCATTTTTTGACGAAGAAATGGTGAGCGTGTCTCTTGATATTCGGCTGGTGGTGTTTGCTGAGAAAATAATCTAACTTGGTTTTTCTGTACCGCGTTGATGTATGACGTGTATTTTTCCATAGGGGATGGTGGCGGTCGCTGAATGGGCGTAAATGTATTTCTTGGACGAAGGGCACGCGTCGGTCTAATTTTCCCACGGACTGCATTTATGAGATTTGTGGCAAAAAGGCCAATGTGACGTTTTTTAATGTGTCTATTATCATGTAGTACATCTGGGCCATAAGCAAATAGATTCTCGTGACCAACCAGGAAAACAATTGGGTAGCTTGGAACATGCAGCAATCAGTTGTTGATTAATGTAGTTGATCGTGTAAATTGGAATATCTGCGCGGGGAAGAAGACTTGAGTATATAACTTTGCTGTGAGAAAACTTAGTGGAGGCTTGAGTAATCAAAGTAGTTGAGTCATAAATGAAGTCATTCATTGGAGAAGAGGCTGTAAGGTCATTAGTTTCGGTGTGAATAACAATTACGTTTGGGGAGTCGTGAATGTCTTGTAAGAGAGCTCTCGCGGTTTCAATCCTTGGGCACCTAAAGCATTTGATTTCTTGGTTAGATGGAAAGATTTTCTTCTCATTCAGATATTTGCCGTTGGAGTCACAGAGAAATATGGCCGGATTTAAGGTGACGTTATCTGGGAGGGTATCTGAGTTATTTTGAGTGGTAATAGGCCGATTTGTTGGAGGAGGTAGTTGAGTGTTGACAATAGGTGGGTTTGCAGGCGGTGTAGAGACAGAGGGTTCTTGATTGGAATCATCAAGAGCGGAAAATCGATTTTCTGTTGGAATTTCTACGCTAACTGAAGCTAACCATTAGGTGTACATTTTTTTATTTGGCGCGGTGATCAACTATAAATTTTGCAGGAAACTTACTCCTAGCAAACACATGTAGCATTTTTTCAAAAGAATTATGACAATCTTTAGAGATATAGAGAGATTTATTCTTGCACCATCTCAAAGAAGAACGTTTTAAAAGCTTGTTTTGGTGTCACGTTCTATTGTAAACAAGCCTGTCAACTGCCAATCATGTATTAAAGGAAAGCAAAAACGTTATTTTGTACGAAGTTTTTAAGGTCATATGGACCCTTATGCCTACATGTCAAAATGGTCACGCTAGCCTCTGCAGTGGAGCAAAAAAATGCAAATATTATAAGGAAAGTACTTTGTAAATCATTTATTCAGTGGGTTTGAGAATTAAATTTGTGTTCTTATAAGTACCGAGTGGACTGTTTTGATTTGCTTCGGTTATTCTTTTGTTGCTGTTGAAGTGAAAGTCCATAAATACCGTAAAATCCCACGTTAAAGCCCCCTCTGATATAAGCCTATCCATTTGCTAACGAAGATATTTTTCCGGATATAAGTCCGGCAC
>BOPM01002892.1:3641-14806 GCA_022179025.1 Porites australiensis
CCCCACTAGCAAAATAGGCCATCTCCTCTTTGCCCTAAGCCTCTGTTTCAAAGGGAGACTAATTGCAAAGCCATTGATATGAGAATGGTTTTTAGTTTTCAAGCAAATAAAACACATTTTCACAGGAAAGGTTTGGCACTTAGTCTCGTTTTGAAAGTGAGAGTTTTACACCGGAGCCAAATACAACATACCCTTGTTATCAAAGAACAATTCCCTGTCTCCGATCACTCCGTTATATCCGTTTCTCAGTTCGTTTTTGGCACGAGGTGCCTGTAAAGCGTTATGCTTTTTTTATGGTCAAGCATGAGAAATCAGATGACATTGCGTGAAACGGGTGGCTGGAATCATTGTATTACGATACATTAGAACTTTATGTGTTTCTTTAAACTTCACTATGAAATTCGAGTTTTACTGAGGAATATGAAGCAGGAATAGTTCATAATTTTAAGGCTAAAAATTATAACAAGGGCTTCAAGAGGCAGCAAGTAAACGATTGAATAAGCATAGACATTTCACTTACCTGTTAAGTAAGACAGAAAGATGGCGGAAACGAAGAGCCACTTATCGCTTCGTGATCTTCGCGAACAGCAAATAGTATCAAACATTTCCATTGAATTGCATAGAACGCCACTATGAAAAGGTTAGAATTAAGAATCCTATACGTAGCACTTATAAACTAAATATTAAAACAATTGTTTTGGCAAAAAAGGCCAGTAGTAACAAGGATGTAGATTGATTGTTTGATGACCTAACACGGCAAAAACGCAACCTGTCACTTAACAACGCTGGAAGCCAATCAGAACGCGTGCTTTGTCGGTTAAGATCATAACCTCACCTTTATACAACACAGAGTTAAAAGTACGCACAAGACAAGTTTTGAGTCAAAAAAATGTATTTAGGACTCGGGGTTTTCTTTCTGAACTGCTTTCCTTTTCCTCTAACAAACGATTGATTTATTTCCTAGCGTCAGCCTGCTTTTCGCCAGGACTAAAAACTATTTAACTAGCAAAGTATAAAGATGGTTTGTTGATTCGATGAACTAGTAAAATGACTTATTGGCCGCATGTTGTGACCATTTAAATATAGTCGAAGCCCACTTCTAACTCAAAAGTCAGAAAAAGATTTGATCCGGAAATACGGGTTTGAATGACTGAAAACCTGGAATAATAATTAGGATGAACGTTTTTTTAATGTGAACATGGGGTTTTATGTAAACTTCTCGAGAAACCAAGTAGACGCATTTGGTTTATGAAAACAAACACAAAACCGTCGGCGAACGAAAAACAAGAAAACTGAAAACGAGTTTCTTAAGAGAGAAAAAGAAGGAACAAACCATTGTAATCTTTTGACCACGGCTTACCCTGTGCAGCATGTCAAACACGGGTCTTACCAGTTTGAATCTACGCAAATATTTCAGCGCTCTTCATGTCATTTTGTGGTTAGATTGAGCCCTGACCCTTTTCTCGAACAATTTTGCCTTCTCGTAAGGTTGTTAACTAGTGTGAAAGCTTCCTTTAAAATGAGGGTATTCAGAATACCATTAAACTTCGACGCTCGAACAGGAAACATCACCAGAGTTTCACAATTTAATATTTGCATAGCTACGGTTTATCAACCTCTGTTGGTTGGAATAAAACACGCATTTAAAGAACAATACATTAAACCAATAATTGGAGAATAAAATGCTCTGGGGACGTTTGTGAAGCAGTTCAAGACACTCAGAGCGCGTGTTTTGTCAAGTGTAAAGATTCACGTGCAACAAACTCGAAATTTTTAATTTTAAACTTGCGGTTCGTTTTTTAACATGACTTAGTTTTATCAACCTGTAGTTGCCTTTTGGGTTTCTCTTTTCCTCTCTGAACAAAATAGTATTTATGATTGTTGCTGTTGGCACGGAAACTTGGTCTCTTGAAGAGCATTGATCATGTGAGCTAAGGCATAGCTGAACCTTTCTGCAGTTCTCATAAAGACAACGATGATGATGACGATGATTTTAATTCTCTCTTGGGTTATTCGCCGGTTTTTGATCTTGATAATTGTTGTACGCTAGTGCATTAGTGCAGTGTCCACACGGCTTTCAGTTTGGTTCGGCTCCGGCTAGTCTGTGCCAGGCCAGTAGGGACGTCACCAAAACAGGCCTAGAAAAAAAGAGGCATGCGTAATCTGGTGAAGAGATTGGTGGCGGAAAAAGAAAGAGCTACCTCTTCTCCTCTCTGGGTGTCAGTTTTCGCATCAGTTGTTTCGAAATCTGTGCACGCACATTACAATCTTGGAGCCTGAAACAGTTTACGGTCCAGCACTACCGACTCAACTCCCTAACCCTGGCAATCGACTATATGGTCTAAGAGCGCTGCGCGCAGTTATTATTTATAGACCCGAAACTCAGACAAACAAACTCAAATTAACATTAGCGAATTCCTCACTTTTGTCTGTCTTTTGTCATTAAAATGTCATGTTTGTCTGCCTTTTATCATGAAAATGGCGAAGATGATTGATTGGTGGAGAAAAGTCGCCCTATTTTTTTGCCCAACCAATGGATCGTCTTCACATGACGTCACGGTGGCCATTTGTGCACGAAACAATAAAACGGCTGCCATGTTGGTGTCTAGAAAAATTCTGTGAGTATTTAAGAGCCAACGTTTGCAATTTTCGAGAATCGGTTGACAGTCGTGAATTTTTGAATTTCTTCATATTTTGCTCAAATAATCTCTATAGTACACTGATTTCAAAAATCACGTTAAAACTTGTATCAGCTTTTTATTTTTTTCAGGAATCAGGCAAAGTTTGAAAAACTCTAAATCGGCGCTCTTTCGAGTATGAAATTAGCGAAAATGGAGTATTTTCTTCGCGCTCGTACATAAGAACGGAATAATATCTCTAGATGAAATCAAGTCACAAAACAGACACATATTTTTACTTTATAATTCAGCAGTTAACTTTAAATAAACTATTTAAATGTGACTGTACCGGCCCCAAGAAGAAACACGGTTTCAGCACTTTTCAAAAATGGCAAATTTGACCTAACTTCACCATCGTAAAAACCCAGTTGGTACACGGAATTTCAACATGAAACAAGAACTGTATTGAAGCATATCGTTTGCTGTTGTTTGTGTTAAAATGTTTCTGGCAACATTCCAAATGCGCACCGTCGAGAGACCAAAACCTGAAGGGTATTTTGACACCAGGAAAGCGCGTGCAACAAGCAAGTTTCAACGCTTGGAGTATTAATCCTTCGCAAACCTAAGTTACTTCGACATTTAAATCCTAGTCAGAGTTGTAACGGTTTCAGATTATATTTCGGCGTTTCTGTTCGGTTGAACATGATTCCTTTCAACTGATTTTTGCGATAAACCATAATGAAGAGACGAATACGCAGTTCAAATCACAGTTAGTAGAGGGGAATATAGTCGAAATACTCGCTTGCTATAGTTTTAATCGTATTGAAACCTTAAAATCAGAAAAGTTATTTACTTACCTGAATTTAAATGCTAGACGGGGTCACAGTACCGCTAACTAAATTCTGCATCAAGGCAGAATCGAAGTTAAGTTTGTATATGTTTTCAATCTGTCAACACGAGGGAAGATGACATTCCGGAAGTGCGTGACGCGTAACGCGCCGGAAAAGAAATTCCTGGTATAAGTGTTTTACGGTGCAAGTCTTTGTTGTATGTTCGTATAGCATCTCGCACATATTCAAACTTGGCTTGTGGCGCCTGTGGCAGCAGTAATGCTGAATGTATTGCGATCATAGAAAAGATGTCGTGAGTCACCTTGGTATGCTCCTGACTTGTTAGTAAGGTGAGTATGTAGGGCAATAACCAAACATCGACCCTACCATGCTAATGATAAAAGTAAGGTTTTCTGCATTTACGTTAGGTGATCTTTGTTTGATCCACAAAATTGGCGCATGAAAATAAGAGTTTTTCCTCACCACCTTTAAATGTTTGGTTTCGAGTAGCGGTGCAACAAATCACGTGGTACCGTTCTAGATCAACCTACTGGCTGCTCATAGAGGGGTCCATAAAGGCACATTGATTGATGACTCTGTATGGCCTGAACTGAAAATGATATAGCAGACGTTTTCTGAGCAACGAATGTGCAGCTTTTACACTCCTCTTTCGTTTCGAAAATAGACGAGCACGCGAGCGAAGCGAGCGAGCGAGAGAGAGCCCCTTGCTCTACTGGTCAATAAATCCCCCGCGGCTTTTATTTTCATACGCAAAATCGACGATCTCCAAAGAGAAAATAGATGGACGATCTCTAATGAAAAAGTAGAGGGTCTGTGAACAGGCTACGAAGGTGCTTGCTATTATTTTAGTGAACTTTACAAGAGGTCTCAGGTGATTATGCTAACGTCATGAAAAGTCTACTTTAGGGAAGGAGGAGGAGATGGGTGGGTTGGTTGGCATTGGGTTCTCCATTAGGATCAACCCTACACATACAACAATTCATGTCTTTATCACTACATTTAGAGCTAGCAGACTTTGTTTGATCCACAAAATTGGCGCATAAAAATAAAAGTTTTTCCTCACCACCGCTAAATGTTTGGTTCCGGGTGGCGGAGAACAAATCACGTTGTACCGTTTCAGAACAGCCTACTGGCCATGCTGGCTGCTCATTTAAAAAGGGTTCTGTAAAGGCACATTAATTGATAACTCTGTGCGGCCTGAAGAAAATTATATACGCAGACGTTTTCTGAGCGACGAAGGTGCTGCCTTTACACTTCTTTTTCTTTTCGAAAATGGCCACGGACTTCTCGCCTCGCTCCTCGCCGCTAGGCGGTTGTTTTTGCCTGAGAGATACCACCACGAAGTAGTTTTAGCACACAAGTCACTGCAGGTGCAGACCTAGGAAAAGGGCATTCTCCATCTGAAATTTTAAATCGAAATGAAAGGCTGTTTTCAGCCTTTTATCTCTTTTCTCCGCAACGTATTTGGTTGAAAGATAGTAAGTAAAATGTCAAAGCATTTTTCATTTACGCGACGGACTTTGACGCTATGAAAAAGAACTTGTCAGTGAATTGGTTTATTTTCTAACCTGCGAACAAGTGCCGGGGGATGGTAGCGGATAGAGCCAGGTGACTACTTTTTTTTTCAGGCGGGAGCTAACAGTACGTGCATTCTGGTCTACCCCATACTGTGTAGACCGGCCTTTAAGGGCCTCTCTTCGGGGGGCGAGGGATCAGTACAATTCGTCAACAGCAGGTTGAGGTCTCGCCAGAAGTTGCCCTTGCTGAAGAGGAGCAAAGCAATACTACTTTCAGTAATTTAAACATGTTAAATACTTGTATTTCGCTCATCAAATGTGTCCATTGTCCATTTTCGATTTGTGGTTTTTCAGGAATGTTCTTTTGCGGAGCATTGGCCAATTTTCTTTAAACAGTTTTACTCGTTTCCATTTCCCTGCTCTACCTTCATGTTGCATATGGCATACGTGTGTACCTAAATCCCTCAATTCATTAAAGAAGTCTATACGCTAAGCGGGGTAAAGATTAGTTTATTACAAGCAAAGGCACAGAAGGCTTAGTGCAAATAAAAGAAAACTAGTGTGAAAAGTTTTGCAGACTCGGCTTACTCTATTTGTTTTCTTTCTCTATTTGAGTTTCGGCTGGTGACATCCTAAAATCAAGTTTAGTTCGACATGTTTTGGGAATATAAAACATAAAACTAAAAAAAACAGTGTTAATTGTACACTCGTGCGATGATTTATCCTTGTCTGTACAGTTGCGTGACCAGACTCAAATTACACACGGGCTTTCATCACGCATCACAGCGTTTAGTCCGAGGCTAAACGAGGGAAGATTTCAGCAAACTGCGGCCACTTGCGGTTGAAACGACTGTGGTAAGTAATTCTTAGAGATGTCGAATCCCATTTAGAGCTAGCACGCCGTTTCTAGCGGCTTTATTTTAGGTGCAGAAACTGGAGGTCAATATTTACAGTCCATGAGAACTTAACAGCGTTGTCTTTTTCAGCTACTTGCGTGCAATCAAATGCAGTGTTAATCTACTTAGTTCTTTTTTATGACTATCAAATTGAAAATCGTTTTTCAAAAGATTTTTAGAGCTTCCCGTAATGTGCCCCTTGTAAAACAAGCTAAATTAGCAAATACCTTTGTGTGCCTACACTCGCGGCTAGCTTGTTTTCAGCGTTCCAACGTGCGAAACTACGCTGCACGTTTCGGTGTCTCAGCGACGCACTCTTGTAATGCCGCCAAAAAATTTTTAACACAAGAAACGGCAACGGATATGCTTTAAAATAGTGTTTGTTTCATTTTGAAATTCCATGTATCAGTTGTTTTTTTCGATGATAAAGTTAGGTCAAATTTGCCATTTTTGAAAAGAGCCGAAATCGTGTTTCTTCTTGCGGCCAACACAGTCACATTTAAACAGCTTGTCTAAAGATAATTGCAGAATTATAAAGTACAAGTTTCTGTTTTCCTTGTGACTTGATTTCATTTAGAGATATCATCCCATTTTTATGTACGAGCGCGAAGAAAATGCTTAATTTTCGCTAATTTCATACTCGAAAGAGCGCCGATTTGGCGTTTTTCAAACTTTGCCCGATTCAGGAAAAAATAAAAAGCCGTTACAGGTTTTACTGTGATTTTTGAAATAAGTGTACTATAGAGACTATGTGGGCAAAATATGAAGAAATTCAAAAATTCACGACTGTCAACCGATTCTCGAAAATTACAGACATTGGCTCTTAATACTTTATTCAATTCTCTTTCCCGTCTTCGTAATTTTTCTTCAGTTTTTTGCTATGAACAAAAGGAGACGAACGTTCGAAACATTTTCATTAAAAAGTTTACATGTTCAAGCGTAAACAGAAATGAACGACGGCTTATCAACATGTGATCAACTAGCCTGTGAACAGGGCTTTGGTCGAGCGGGGAACTAGGGAGAGGGAAAAGCGAAAAGGCCTGTAGACAAACATTTGGGACCGCCATTCCAAGGCACCCGCTGTGCATCAGATCCTGATGCAAGCTCCTATTGGCGAGAACACTGACTTTTGACAGGTCTGATTGACATCGGCTTTTCGGTCGGCAGGTAGCACGCAATTTGATCTCAAAGTGGCAATAACAAAACACTCCAAAGACTGTTAAGCTTGTTCAAAAGCTGTTACCAAGGGAGGAACTACGCGCTCCAGTCAAAAGACTCACACTGTCTTTAGAAAAACACCAAGATGGAATTTACCGAGTCACAATGCAATTCTCCATAGTTGATGTAGCTTCGGTTTAATCTGCACTTGAATCTTATAACTTTGGATCTGTAAATTACTATCCGTGATAATCTTTAAACATCTGCAAAGAAACCTAACGAGCTGGGCGCAGCGTGATACAACATTTCAGAAAAACATTACATTCACCGACTAAAGAAAATCGCTTCGTTATTCAGATCCAGAAGGCACTTTGGAAAAAAGTAAGACCCTATTCAGCCACAATAAAAAGCTTTATGCCTCAAAAGAGGTCAAAGAAAATGCTCTTTCGTCAGAGGGCAAATCCTGCCGACCAGAGACAAAAACCACAGTAAATCGAGATGAGTGCCATGACCCCTCAGTGTCAAACAAGCGGCTAAAATCACATTTGCTCAGGGAAAATGTAGAACCTCCCAGAGCATAACCTGCCCAGCAGAAGAGAAACTTATGAGAACAAGCAGCATTTTTGCATGATGTAAACGTCGTGTAGGCCTACCGCCCCCTTTTATTGCTATAAGGGACTGGTCAAAAAGTATAGGCGGGGGTGGGCCGGAGCAGAGACGGGGTGGGTCATGAGGTTTTGAGCCTTGTCGAAGGGGTGGGTCGTGCAATTTTCAGCTATCCTTAGGGGGTGGGTCACCCTATTTTATTACATAGATAGGCACTAACTACTAACGAGACAGTTGACCACACTTGTTATATAAATCACAGCCAGCTGGAATTATTGCTAAAATACTCACAAACCTGTTGTGCTAGAAAATGCAACGGGTCAGAGGCCGCACATGCATCTATACGGGTGTGAAACCCTTTGTTAACCTTTTTTTTTTTTGGCTGTAACGAGCATGTCCTTTAATGATTTTCCTTTTTTGTAAGGAAATGATTGGTGGTTCCTTAAAAATTTATTGAAGTTATGGTTGGTTTTGTATAAGATTCCATTTTTATTATTCAAGCTTCCTTTATGGTAGACATTGAGGGTTGGTATTGTGTCGCAAATGGCAATATTTCTTTTTCCTCCTCGTATGTTTTGTTTTAGGAGTTTAGACTCGTTTTTGTGAGTTTTATTTTTGATAGTAGGTCTTCTATCAAAGTTTGTGGGTTAGGCCTCTGTCATCATGCGTTTTTTGTTTTAAATTTTTCCTCAAAGGTTGTTTCTGAGGAGTTTTTTCGTAGGATTCTCAAGGCTTCTCCTTTGACAAATCCTTTTTTAACACTTGGAGGGTGACACGAGGTGAAATGTGTGTGCAAGAAGGTTTCCGTTTGTTTAAAATGTGTCTTTGCATCAAGGATAGATATTTTCTTGAATCTTGTGCCTTTGTATACAACCGTGTCTAAAAACGCTGCATCTCAGTGTCAAATGTTTCGGCCGTGAATTTAATAGTTGGGTGATGTAAGTTTGCTTGTTCAATGAAGGCTTCGATGTCTGGTTTACTCATGTCCCATAGGGAAAAGATATCGAGTATGTAGCATTTCCAAGCTGTTGTTCTACAGACAGTTTTGCATAGAGTTGTTGTTTCAATATATGTCATGAAAATATTGGCAAAGGAATCAAAACTGCTGTCTTTGTGCCCATTGCAGTTCCATGGTTTTGTAGGTAGTGCTTTCCATTGAAGTGGAAGAAATTTTCTTTGAGGATTAATCTAAGAATTTCCGGCAAGTAATGTGTAGGAATGGGTTGTCTTTGTAGAAATTTTCATATGCTTTGTGACAGACAATTTCAATATACCCTCGTTTTGCTGTATATTTGTGTCAAGACTCATAACGTCCATCGAAACAAGGAATGTTGGGTTTTTCACATTTGTCTTTTCAGTGAAAGGTATGATTTCTGTGATTTTGATATTGGTTGTAGCAGTGTATCAACAAATTTTGTCAAGCACAGAACAAGGTTAGGCCATCCTCTTTTTCTTTCTCCGTTTACCGTCATCCGACCGACCCAAATATTTGGCATTTTCAAAACAAAAAAAAGTAACGACGTAGTTACACCATTTTTCACTTGAAATAATTCTTTTAATCTGAAAAATGAGCACAGTAACAGCACAGAGAAAAACAGGAACAAAAACATGAACATTTTTCACAGTATATTGTACATTTTGTTAATCCAAATATGTGAATGTTAACTTTTGACGTCGTCCTGGGGTACCAGGGCCTACTATTCCGAGACTTCTTGTGATTTTGTTTTAGGTTTTTTTTTTCAATCCGACCGACCGACCCAATATCAGGAAACGCGTTCGACGGTAAACGAAGAAAAAAAGGGGATGGCCTTAGAGGAAACCAAACATCCATGTTTTAACTAGGGGGTGGGTCATGCAATTTCCAACCTTGCTTTAGGGGTGGGTCAGTCATTTTTGTGCCGAATGGAGGGGGTGGGTCATGTGTTATTTATCAACCACATTTCCAAATGCTCCGGCCCACCCTCCCCTATACTTTTTGACCAGTCCCTAACCACAATAATCGTTTACGTACCATCAAAAGCTACCAAAGAAAAGTCGCCCAAACTCCAGCACATTGCTCCTTTTTTTATTTCTCAGTCATCTTTCTGTAAACTTACTGACGATCAAAACAATGAAAAACCTCGCCGGGACGGTCAAAAAATTTTCCTTGATCCCTGGTTTGAACATTCCTTTCCATGAGTTGCATTTCTAACGTATTCACAGAATTTCTCCTTCGTTGGCGTTCACAAATATTGGTTTAACAGATGGTCGAAGATGGTCTCAGTTGAATTTCACTTCGCACGTACGCGTGCTTCGCGCACGGGAAACAAAGAGGTAAACAAGTGATGTGACAGGCATGCGTAGTACGTTATTTAGCCCTGTCGACAGAGCTTCAAAGAGCCGTAAGAAAGAGTAAAGAATAAAAAGAATATATATATAAAAAAAGAATGAAGAGAGTTTGTAAGGAGTCAGATTGTGCCTGTCCTGGCAATAAAGCTTTGAGAAAACTTCAAGTCATTGTGAGTCGGTGACATTTAAACATGGCAGGATAGGCTCTCTGTTGTTGAGAGACTGAGCAACTGCGGAAGATGGTTTTTCCTACACTCCATGCACCAGAGCAAGACTGAATTAGACTACTTAGATTCAGCACGAAATTTTGCTGGCCTAGATTTTTAATCTAGCGTGTACTTTATTAGTAAATCTGATTGCAATAGCTGGGTAGTGGAAGAAAGAAGAGAAACCTCAGTGAATTTCTTTGTGTTCTTACAGTTCTTATAGTGAAACCTAGCGAAACAAAGCGAGAGGAATAACAGAAATTTGTAGTCGATCATTCAAGGAAAAATAAAAATAAATATCAAAATGTTCCTTTTAATGCTGACACTGATATGAGATGCCCGGCTGATCACTGGCCTGTGAACAGGCTCTCTGTTTTGGGAAAAAATAGCGAGGAAAGGGAAGAGAAAAGGGGGAGAGAGAGCCTGTAGACAAACATTTAATTTGATGCCGCTATTCCGCCCTCTTGTAATTATCCTGCCGAACATCTGTCAGTAAGATCGTTATCTGTCAATCAATTTCGCGCGTGAGTAACTCCTGGGAAAATTAACGGGAAATGAACCGTGTTTTGCTCCATCTGAAAACAAAGTGAAATGGAGCGCGAGCCTAATTTTCGATTTTGCGAAAAGTCGTTGTAAGAGAATTAATACGGTGCCGGTCTTTGGCGTTTCAAGAAATAAGACCTTGCTGGTTGACAGTGGCCAAGACAGCGTTGTACTAGCGCAAGCATTTGAATCCTCAAGATTTCCCCTTGCGCAAGGAGACAGCTTTTCCGATTTAAGCTGCTTAACTTGTGTGCGACGGGCCGTTCGTCTTGCTAGTTCAGTTTCCAATTTAACAAGCCAATGCAATGAGCGAACTTGGAATGCGAAAGGTATAGATACTGTCATGACTTCTCCAGAACGTGAAGCTCCAAAGACAAGTACAAAGAGATCAGCAGCGCTTCGACCGCCGACAGGAATTACACCTTCGGGCATTTATCCTGTA
>BOPM01002902.1:0-10504 GCA_022179025.1 Porites australiensis
CCGGAAATGCGTATGGTAATTACCTCTGAAATGTGATATAGACTTGACAATGCCTCAGAAAAGTTTCCGATATCTATTTTAGCAGATTGATTTTAAACGATCTCTCCATTGGGGCTGTAAAAAAAAATTAACAACCAGCAAGTTTGAAAGAAAAAGCGATCAACTCACCCAGTACTTCGATCTTTGAAAATTTGGAGCTGATGAGGGTACCGAAAAGCTACATCAACTACAGCTGACCTTCATCTCTAGCTGCGAGTTTTTTGTGACTCCTCGCTGCTTTGTTGCGGACGACAGGAAGAGCCCGCAGCCTAATCTTGACTTCTTCAGTAGACTGCGAGCAGTCCCTTAGGATGGTCACGCGAGCGAGGAAAGCGCGAGCGAGGAAATCGAGCGAAGCGAGCGAAAGCCGAGGGGAAGCTGGGGAGAAGTCCCTCTTCTTCCCGCCTCTCTCCAGTTTCCCTCTCGGCCAATTCGCTCTCTCCAGTCCTGCCGAGCTTAGACTTGACTGACTGAAGAGGGACTGCTTGCAGTCTACTTCGTCAGCGGCACTTTATTAACTGTGTAGTGAGATTTTTCTCGATGTACGCACATTCCTGACGTTCCCGTGTTCTTCTGACTAATATTCATGATATGTGGCTGCAAAGGCCCTGGTGTTGAGTTTAAGGTCCGAGTGATGTCAAGGTAATCATGTGAATACACGTGCAAGTGATGCAACAATCATTATTACATTCGATTCGCAAGCACACGTAATTCGGGTACACAAGCACTGTACTAAATGTAAGACTTTACTATTCGCTTTGCCTGACCTGGAATCTTTTTACCCGGGGTAATGAAAGTAGAGCCTGATCTCAGCGTAGTGCGGGACAAGTTTTCGGTAAGACTGATATGAGTGTTTGCAAAGTCTACAATCAATGTCAGTTTATTCGGGTTTTACAACAGTGCATGGTTTTCACATATTTATATGTTTCTAAGCATGTTATGTTACGCCACTTGTCATTCGAGCGAAAGCTTGAATAAGCTTTAAACTCCAGTAGTAATTTAACCTGTTTCATTATTTTCTGTTGCATATCAACGGCCTTTGGCCATTGGAAACGAATTGAATATTCGATTGAATTTAAATAAGATTTCGTGCAGTCATACACTGTAAACATTCATTAATTGTGTCTCGCATAACTGTTTCAATGTATCTTCGCCAGCGAATACAGCCTCGCTCCTTAATATTCGCAGGCTACTTGTGGCTAGGAAAATGTGAATAAAATCGTTGAATTAATTGTTAGTCTTGTTTACTTTGTTGTTGAATCCAGTTTTCACGATAGGCAGTGATATCGTTTTGTTGACCGTGGAACTAAAAGGGCTTACACATTCCAAAAGCGGTTTTCATCAATCACATCTTCGCCCGCATTTCCTAGCCAACTGCTACTGCTAGTTTAGGTAACCGCTTGTTTGTTCAGTTCGTTTTTATTCTGAATCAGTGAGCTTTCATAAGATAAGAACTCAGTACGGGATTAAGAAATTCTACACCATTTTGTTGCGTTAATTCGCGCGAACAGCGCGCAAACGGAGCCCCATAGCCAAGTAAATCTACCCATCCCGGAAAATTTGGTAATCACGTGACCGTACACCGCCCGTCCGTCCGCACTACAGGCAAACCAATGTTCAATCTCATATTTTCTAGCTAGTTTAGAAGCACAGGAAAACTGACAATGCACATATGTTGCACATCAATGTTGCATATGATCAATTGATAGCTGTCAAAACAGGGTATCGCTGACCAGTATCACTTGACCGCATCGCGGGCTCAGGTGTCGCCCCATCGAGGTCAAGTATTTTTTTAAGTTATCCGCTAACAAGTTACGAGTTTTCAAATGATCACAGGCTCAAGTTTGATTTTTTTTAAAAAAATCATATGAAATATGTTGTGTTTATGTGCCGCACAATCAAAATTTGATCTCAAATTGACCTCGGACGCGAAAATTCAGAAAGCTATTGCAGGCAGTCACGCGTTGGTCACGCTCTACGTCCAATTTTTATGCTCTGATTGGTCAAAATTTGACAGGTAAGTTCATGCGGAAAATTGATGCAGCATCTTGAATCTAGCTTGTTTAATTTTACAGCTGAAGCTGACAGAGGTTTGTGTCAACTTGTGATGTTTTTAACTGTCTTTTTCCACTGGATGTACAAAATGAAATTCAGCTGCTATCAGGAGTCTTCTGTTATTCATGGCTAGTTTGTTTATCGGGTTTTTGGTTGAGAAATCCCTCGCTTGTGAAAGTCGGAAATCCAATTTCAGATGGCATAGTTTTAGTTTTTCACCTTGCTTGATGAGTGCAATTTGTATTGCCAAATTGTAAATTAATAAATTCTGTCCGAGGTCTGTATGATAAAAACAGCGCCTTATAGTACTGTTTCACCTCCGGTGTAATGTACAAAAAGTCTGAAAGGTTGGTTTACCCCCCCCCCTAGATTTGTTGGCAAGATTTTGTAAAGTAAACTTGTTGAACGCAAAAAATTCGATTCGGCCTTATTTGTTTTCCAAGCCTAATCTACTGTGATCAAGAGCCATTATGGCTCTTAAAAGTGATCGAGGATGATTGCTTTTTTTTGGGTGTACATTTGTGGCTGTCAACCCGATGTAAAATTTGGTTCACTCTTGCACTGTTTGCAAATTATTTTTCTCTAAAATCACTTAGCCTTTCCCTCAAAAGTCACATGAACGTGCTCTAAAGTTAACTGATTTGTGGAATACAAGTTTATTGTTTGATTTAAATCATAAATTTATTAATGGGAGCCTCGATTTCAACCCTGGCTAAATCTACATATTATAATCTTAGCACAATTTCATTCGCTGCTATTTAAGTATGAGTATTTGAGAAATGACGGGAGTTAACGGGGCCCGGCAACGTCACCAGACATTTTCTTAAAATTGAAATAAGCCCAATTAAACTTTTTTTAACTCCGCCACAGCAAACATTCAAAATCGCCTAGGCTTACAACAGAATGTAGCACAACGAAGAAAAGGCAATATATGATCGCAATTTTATGATAATTTAATATCAGTCCTGTCTTAAAGAATAAGAAACTGCTTCTTTACCTGCACATTTCCCTCCACGGGATTCAAGTACACGAGGACAACACTAATAAATATCCACGATAGCCAGGACATCTGAAAGACAAGTGAGTCATATATAGTGCCTCAGAAATCAACGCATTATAGAGATATATAGAGATAGATAAATAGACACACAAACAACATTTTTACCCTTAAATGAGTAGTCTTGGGTTATAGAAAAAATTTAGCAAAGCAAAAAACTCACTGAAGTGCTTATTGCATCAGCATGGTAAGATTTCAAGTAACATTTCTGAATTAGAAATGTCTATTTTCCCCTAAAATATCTTTTTTTTTCTAAGTACGACTAAAGCCATGAACGAACGTTGATTGTATACTGATATAGTCAGTTATATCTATTTAAATACAGATATAGAATTCTTCTTTTATAATTATTTTTTGTAGTAATTGGTCGCTAAGGGAAATGAAAAAATCCATATGAAGGCGCTATATTAAGAGTAAACTGTAAGAAAGTTCCATTTTTTAGTCTCCCCTTCTGTTTTCTCTATAATAGATCTTGAACTAACTAGGCGTGGAAATTTAAATTTTTAGGCGATATTTCATCCATTTTAGCTTGCCAAACCGTGCTAGCAGGAGACATTACTTTTATTGAAATAAGTATTTTGTAGAATGAGGCTCCGGCCTTAAGCCCAGTGCGGTGATGTTCAATTAGTTGTATTTGCCGATTATCGGAAGAGTGTTTTGAAGCCAGTCAGTCACGCTTTTCCAAAAAGAGGATTTAACATATAGTACATGGCAAGACCAAAAAAAGGTAAATTTGGTTTCTCTGAGAAATATTCTCTTCGTCCAAATTTAAGTGAAAAAATCATTGGTTGGTATGCGCCTATGTAACAGTTTAAAATTGAAACTCAATCAGCTTGGTGCTTTTGTGCACCGTGGCGCCATACGATAGGCAGTTTCCCAATGAAATGGTCCTTCTTCATCTGAGTAGATACAGTCTTGAAGCCATATTTGTTGGCGAGGGGTTACACGTTTGTCTCTGATCAGCTTGTTTTTGGAAATTAATGGACCTGGCTTCAAAATATCAATCTTGTGATCGAATATAAATTTTAAACAAATGGTAGAGTTACTTTTTTGAAATGTGTTAATCAAATCTTCTCACCTTGGCACTGGTAGTTCAGGCGCTGAGGCTCAAGCTTGATAACCGGGTATGAGCTCTGACCGAAGCGTTGTCTCAAGTGGGAACTTTCTCTAAGCGATCTTCTTTTTGTGGCCGGCTCGCGTTGTTCAATCACGAGCACATCAGTGAAGGGTTGAATGAAAGTGACCATAACTGAGGTACACGTAATTTGTTATTGGATTATTAATAACCAAATATTGAGATCACTCTTCGTGATGCCATGAATTACTTCACCGGAGACAAGTGAATTGCACACCAGCTTATTATCCAATTGGGGCATGGCCGGGTTACCAGAAAGAAAGATTATTCAAGTATCCTTTGTTTTCCTTTGTTGCTCTATCAGTGTCAAATTCTAGTCAGTAGAAGTCGAACGCTCCTAAATTATCCTAATTTGAACTTTTTGGTTTCTTCGACGTTTCTTCGTCTTCTTGGCTTGTCTCGGTTGTATATTGCACTGATAGGATAATTGATCTGTGAATGAAATGAATTACGCTTTTATTGCACGCGGTATACGCATAACAAATTCATTTTGTCCTTTGTCCTTTGTTGTTGGGAAAAGTGATC
Source organism: Porites australiensis (assembly GCA_022179025.1). Taxonomy (NCBI): domain Eukaryota; kingdom Metazoa; phylum Cnidaria; class Anthozoa; order Scleractinia; family Poritidae; genus Porites; species Porites australiensis. The sequence goes on from BOPM01002902.1 coordinate 4,812, forward strand.
GCACGAGATTCAATTGTATTGCCATCGAAAGATTGCTTTTTCATTTCTGTAAAGACATAGCATTAATCAAGAAAATATTAAAGAAATTTTGCCAAATTATTCACCGCTGTGTGACGACATCATTCATTCATTCTGTGTTGTATATATATCTGATTGGTTTGCAGCACGACCGCGATAACAGTCGTTTTAACCAGGTAGGAAAACTGTGAAAATCTTTCTAGGCTAGAAATAAAAGAAAAAAAAAACAACAATGAATTAACAAAATATGTAGATTTGTCAGATTTTCACGAAGCAAGGTCAGTATGTTTATTGTTATTAAATGCACTTAAGTGCCTGTGGCTTTTATGGAATACCAAATACCGATTTCTCTTGGCGCCTAAGAGTAGGACAATATATCCTAAACACGAGGAAGAGTGTTCCATGGGGATATCGATATCCAAACACTGAGAAACTTACGCTAAATAAACGAAGGGCAGCCGAGGGGTTAATTGTTTTCAGCCCGCTTCGAAGTATTTGGATACCTGATGAAAAAAAAAAAATTGGAGTGTTTGATGTAACTTCTTAAAATGAGTCGGTAAGTCGAACTCGGTTCACCAAAACTCCCCGCTAAGTAGAACTCAGTAATCAAGAGGTGTGTTCTTCTCAATTACAGGAGAAATGCCGTGAAAAGGCGAGCGCTTTAATTTAGGACGATTTGTCACTAATACAAGACGTGAACATTTAAAGGAGCTGTGTCACGAAATCAGCCAAATTAGGAAATTGCAAAATGCCCGTTAAATTAAGGGAAACATAAAAATAACCGCTTAAAACTTTAAAGGAAGGTTAAAATAACATAACAGATACAACAGATGTCACGGATGGGCAAAACTGAAGAAGATTGAAACGGATTGAAACTAGGATTTTTGAAAACTGTTCAGCCTAACAGTTTTTCAAAGTTGATCCCTGCTGCTTGCAACTTCAAAAATAATGCTCAGGAGTCATATTTGTTTGTCTCGGATCTCTGATTTTGTCATTTACATGTAATTTCTTTACTTACTTTAAATTCCTTCGCGATTGAGGGCGAGTAATTGGAAAAATTAAACAAAATGAACTGGACTGCCGTGACACAGCCCCTTTAAGCGATTCGAAAATCGTTAATATAATGATAAGGGAAATGGATATAATCTTAAGAGGAATACACACTTACTTCTGATTACTCAGATTCAGTCAATTTCGTCGACAGAAATTTAGATTAAAACCCAAAAAAAATTTCACAGTTGATTTGTAATTGGGTGTTTCTTTTCATTGCAAACAATTTTGAAGATTTTCTAGAAAAAACAATTTTACAAGTCTTTGAATAGGTGAAATTCAAAATAAGCTTTTATCAAGCAAGTTCTAATTGGCATTGCAAGACAAGTAGTGATGAGCGCATACTGTAATTATTTTATACTCCTTAAGACCATGACCGGCCAAGTGATAATTTTGAGTTTTTATTTTAGTGTTCATGTACAACCGTTGTTCTTCTAACAAAACAAGTTGTTACAAAACATCTTGCAACATTTCAGTTTGAATGATTTTCCTTGTAAAGAAGACCTTTTAATCAATTTTAGACAGCGAATATAATAGTTGAGTCAAACAACCTGCTCGCAGCAGGACAACAACTTTGACAATTATAGATGGTGCCGTCATTCATTCGTACTAGGTCTCGATGCCTCTTGCTCCTTGTCTGATTTTAGACATTCCTAAAGGTGATGTTACACGAGACGATCCGCAACGACACCTTTTACCTAACACTGCGTTTTAAAACATTGCTGCGACATTGTTACGAGTAGTTACAACATTGTTCCAGCATTGCAACGCTGTGTTGCTCTAAAAATCGTCGTTGCGAACCGCACCATGTAAAATCACCTTAAACCCCCCCAAAAAGTTGCACAGCTGATATGTAATGGGGTGCTCCTTTTCATTTCAAACAATCATAATGATTTTTTCGAAAAAAAACAATTTTACTAAGTCTTTTACAAAGTCAATTTCCAGTTGGCATTGTAAGACAGGTAGTTTGAGCGCACGTTATAATTATTTCATTTTTTTGTTTTTAACCTGCTGCCAGGTTTGGTTTTTTTTATTGTTATAGATTTTTTTACAACAGTTGCAAATAAAATAAAATGAAGAAAAAATGGAGAAAAAAATTAAATACAATTAAAAAAAAAAAGAAAAAAAGCATAACATATAACAACGGAAAGCCGAGGAAACGAAGCATTCATGCTACTACTATCACTACCACATTACTATGCTAAACAAAAAAAGCAACGCGCAACACACCTACACCGCTATACGCTAACACTAAATACTAAACACTAGACACTAGGCAAGCGCCACCTGAAGAAAGAAATGAGAAAAAGCTACATTGGCGGAGGTTGTTGTAAAACGTGGTGATAGTTAAAGTTCCATCAACGGCTGGAGAGTTTCCCATTTTTTATTGTCAGTGGAAGTATTTGAACTATTTGGTTTTGGTGTCTCCTTTATATCGTGGATTAAGACGTCTTATAAGAATATAACGAGCAGCGTAGTTAACAATGGTTTCTTTTACTCCTTCTTTTAACGTCAAACGAGGAGTTCGTCAGGGCGACCCACTCTCACCAATCCTCTTCATCATAGTCCTCGAAATATTAGTAATCTCCATCCCAAATAATCGTCAAATTAGGGGGATTAAAATGAACGGGAACGAAATAAAATTAGTTACATTTGCTGACGACATGACCACCTTTGTTTGCGATAAGCCGTCTCATTTAACTCTAATTGGTGTCATCAATTTATTCGGTACATACTCCGGGTTGAAAATTAACCACGAAAAAACGGAGGTCCTACTACTTTGTAATTAAGAAGTTGCAGTAAGGAACTTTATGCTCCATGTTCCTTTAGATAGTATTATTGAGTCGGTTATTGCTGTTGGTGGAGTCTCGCTTTGGGTGAGCTCTGTTTGCTGGGATACCCAAAAATGACAATTCCAGTTTGGGATAGATTTGGCCACAAAAGTCGCCGGTTATTTCATTAAAGCATATCAAGCTAGGAAAATCCAGATACACAACAAGATTTATCCCAGCAAAGGTGTGGGCACACCCGCCATTCGGGAGATGAAGGTGGAGCCAAATGGGAGGGATTCAGGGAGGGAAGGGAAGGAAAAATGTTTTCCAACTTTCTTGTTTTAGTGAGCAGAGAGGCCTTGCGCCTCGCTTTCATGTCATAAAAACACATATATAATGTCCCGGGTGGCAGGAACGCCCCCTCCCCGGTAGCTGGAAAAATGACACATTAATCAGTCTCATTAAGCGTAAAACCATTTATTTCTCTCAGAAATAAATTTCCTTTATGCTCCATGTTCCTTTAGATAGTATTATTCAGTCGGTTATCGCTGGTGGTGGAGTTTCGCTTTGAGTGACCTCTGTTTGCTAGGATACCCAATAATAGGATACCCAATTTGGCCACAAAAGTGGCTGTTTATTTCATTTAAGTATACATACATGTAGCTCACTGATGCAAGTGATTAAAATGAAATCTGTGGTAAGGCTGTGTGGCCCTGCACACACAGTCACAAAGAATTATACTTATCGAAAGTCTGAAATAGCTCATGGATGTAACTGATTAAAATGAAATCTGTGGGATGGCTGTATGGCCCCTGCACACACACAGTCTCACAAAATTATACTTATCAAAAGTCTGAAATAGCTCACTGATGTCCATGTAAGTGATTAAAATGAAATTTGTGGGATGGCTGTATGGCCCTTGCACACGCAGTCACACAGAATTGTTCTTACCAAAGTTTGAAATAGCTCACTGATGTATAGTAACTGATTAAAATGAAATCTGTGGGATGGCTGTATGGCACCTGCTCACACAGTCACCGTGGATATATACTAATAAAAATTCTGAATTACTCATTGATGTAACGGATAAAAATGAAAATCTGCGAGATGGCTGTATGGCCCCTGCTCACACAGTCATCTTGAAAGTGTAAACTTATTGCCCAAGCCGAAATCACCTAGGAAACTAACAGCTGAATTAAGTAAATAATTTTATGTAATAAGATGGGCCGGATGGCCCTGACTCATGCGGTGAGAATTCTATATATGACCACGTTACGGTCCACCTGTCTACATTGTGAGTGCCATATGGCGTACTATACACCTCAGCACACTATACTGTGACACTGTGATGTAGCCCAGAGATGACAAGCAAGATAACACAAACAAGACAGATCATACCCAACCGCAGTGTATCAATATCCAGCAAGCCAAGGTGGCCTGTGCTGCCTAATCAGCTGTCGATGCCATATGCTAAGGGAAGCCAAGCCAAGCACTATTACTGTAGATGCAACTCCTGGAGAACTGATCAGCAGGACGTGTACAACTAAGTTGAATTGAATTGAGGAAATACTGAGAATGCAGAGCTACGTGTATTGACTCTCTCAAGAGAGTACTCTGCCCAAGACTGGCTTCATTGAAAATGTGTCCGCAAAAGGGAACTGCCTATGTATACCTTAGCACCTGCAATGAAATGAAAAACTATAAAAAACTTCTGTAAACAGGCTAGAATGTGCTACCATTAATGAAAAATGCATAAACAATCAATGAATCCATCAGGATTCCCTAAACAAACTGAATTAACAGTAAATTCCTCGAAAAGAACAACAAAGTTAAAAGTAATGATGTGACGTGGTGAGCTGAGGAAAGCGTAAGTGTTTTGTCCCCTCACAACAAACATGGGACTATAATGTCCACACAAATCAAAACAGGGGAGCCAATAAAAACCAGCGATAAAATTAATCTATGAGGTTTTGTCCTCATATTTTACATTGAGGCTTCATCCTCCTATTTTATATTGGGGCTTTGTCTTCATAAATTATTTTGAGGCTTTGTCCTCATATTTTGTTTTCAAACTTTGTTCTTGGATTTTAGATTGAGGCTTTCTTTTCATATTTGATTTTGAGGCTCCATTCTCTTTGTTATATAATATTATTGAGGCTATGTTCCTCAGTTTGAGGCTTTGGTCTTCGTTGTTGCAGACTCATGTACATGTTGCTCTTGTTGGTACTGCATATTTGATTTGTTTGCAGGATATGTATGTGATATATAATTAGTCCCATTTGTATTTGTGTCCAAGGTAACCCATGCAAATATTATTTCGTTTGAATTACCATTCTCATTTTTAACCTTTTATGCCAACGTTTTATTATTCAATCGTGCAATCCGCTATTTTGGTTTACAGGTACATGCAGCTATAAAAAATCTGAGGATGAAGCCTTAAAACAGAATAATTTATGGGGAGGACCTAATTATATACCTGCAACGAAATAAATAGTATTGCAGTGCCCCAAATTTTGATCGCCCATGTGGGAAGGAATATCACAGAGGCTCTAACAGTGAGCTCCATAAAAAAGGGGGGTGGCTCACATAACAAGTAACAAAAAGGTGGCTTGAACAGTTAGCACCGTACAAAACAGGGTGGCTCAAACAGCTAACACCCGCGAAAGACTAATAACATGATGGCTAGAACGGTACTGGTAAGCACCATAGATAATAAGGTGGCTCAAACAGTTTAACAGCCGCGAAAAAGCTAAGAACATGGTGGCTTGAACAGTTAGCACCATAGAAAATAGCGTGGCTCAAACAGTTAACACCCGCGAAAAAGCTAATAACATAGTGGCTCTAACAAGTAGC
>BOPM01002910.1:8436-13436 GCA_022179025.1 Porites australiensis
GAGTTATTGAGCATCAACATCTGCTATAATAAATAATATAATTAACAAACTGCACGCAGCCAAAGTTTCGTGAATGACAACCAGCTTTTACAAAACATTAAGTTTCAGGGCTATTAGCTTCTCAAAAGGGTGTGGTGGACGAGGGGGGATTAGTAATACACACGTATGACACGTATGGGTAAGAACTTTTTTCCAATACTATTAATGTGATCGAAATAATTGACTTATAATGTTCTTTTTTGTTTTAAAATCAGTTAAGTATAAATTTCTGGATTTTCATAGGTTAAAGTTTATTCGTTTTATTTTATTTTAGCCTTGGGTAAATCTATAAATTATTCGAAGTGTGTAAATATTGCCACATATCCCATTATTGTTATTATAACATATTACTACCGTAGTTACTTTCCAAGCTTCTCAGTGGCCTTACCTCGCCACAAGATTAAGTTTAAGCTCAATCGACCCGCTAGCATGCTTACTAGTATTTTTCAAGGGAAGATCTTTTTCAGGATTAAGGGATATGCCTATTAGCGTTGCAGCGCCGAAATTGTTAAAAGAGCTTCCCATTCGCACAACTTACTGTACTTGCAAAAATTGGTAATCCTTGTCGGCCCTATCCACACGAATTCGGGCAAGCTAAAACCGGTTTTAATCGTCTACACGACTTCGCAAAAAACACTTTGAAGAGTGGTTTCAAAAAGGTTTTTCTAAGAAAAATCAAGTCAGTTGTGGGATCTTTCACGCGTACTCCTCTCGAGAGCTTTGCATAACTTGAATGTATCCTTGTCTTCCTTGTATCTATCCAGTACCCGTATAGGCTCGTATGTTTGTGGCTACTCGTATGTAGAAAAATAGCTAAAAATATATAGAAGAAGGTAGAAAGAGTGAAGGCGTCCTTGTAATCTTGCCATTTTCAAGTTCAGAGAAAAGGTTGTGACGCCTCTTATCAACAAAGTTCGTCAAAATTTCACTCGACTTCATAATAATAATTAACAACAAAAAATCTTTAACCCTATTCAGACCGATCATTTTTTATGGCTTCCTGCGACTTGAAAAGCCACTCATGCTATAACTTAAAAACCGCCCATGCTACGGCAACCCGTGTTACACAGAATGATGTACTCATCATTTCCAACTTCTAGGCCTAACTTTAATACTTAGTCCAAAGAGAGGATTGTAAATGGCCAAAAAATGCCCTGAAATATTTGTGAGACCGCAGGATGCCTTTGTGCCCGGTTGAAGAACACCAATCCTGGGTTAAGTGCAATGTTGAACACTGGCGGCCAAAGGGTCATAACATCAACTCAGACATTATCCCTGTATTTATTGCTGAAGATCACAGCATCAAACATCGCATCATGGAGGACATCTCTATTGAACAAAGAAAATCCTTTTTGAATAGGGAAAAGGGACTGGAACTCCTGGCCATTTACAATTCTCTCCTGACTACTTAACAACAAAGTTAGTAGCCGTTCCCCATTATTTTCTAATTTTAATTCGTATTTTAAAATTTGCTTTTGCTCTAAGCTTTGGAATTTTTTATATATGCTTGCAAGAGATAATGATTCTCTCATGACAGTTGTGAAGGGTTTTAGTCTTAATAATTAGCAACAAAAATATGCAGAAATTGAAACTTACAAAAAAAGTAAATTATTGAGATTTGAAAATATCCCAGGTGGAAGATGTACAATTCTGTTGTTCCACAGGTATCTGCAAAAATAAGTAATAGAGAGATGACGTGAGTGTGATTAGGAAATGCGATCGTTCAAAGAAACAGTCTGCACGCATAGCACGCGCGACGGTAAAAGCAGTTCAACTAATATGCGGTTAGAAAGACACATTTCAATAGCATGGTTCTCTTTCGGAAAATCCTGTCTCAGTTACGCTAATTTCAGTTTCTGAATATTGTCTCCAAACAATCTATTCATATGTATAGTTACTGTATGTTCAGTTACTCTGATGATATAGTTTTCAAATTCCCACACGTACACAATGCAAAAATTCATTCGGCAAACAGTTCCAGTTTATGGATTTTTTTATTTCACCTTTTTTTGAGGGAATAAGACTTGTAACACCTTCTGAAGCATGATACGATAACAGTGATACATGTATATTGGTTACTGAGACGTTTCTGAAGCGCTTTACTTTTCCAGTGGACAATCCAGAGGGGAGAGGTGAAGGGGAGGCGGAATTCGTACCCAAGTATATCCATCAGACAGGAGGATTAATAACTTAAACTACCTAATTTTAAAACAGCTTTAAAGAACCGCAAAAACACTATCCTCTCTTTGCTTAAAAACAAAGGTAGATTTGGATGTTTGTAGAAGGCAGTGTAGTACCTTGTATTAAGTGTATAAGAAAGGACCCATCCGTAACTTAATCACAAGCGCAATAAAGGCCCTATGTTTTTCAGAAATTAGCTCTGTACTCAAACCAGTTGTATGGGAACATTAAATTTTGACCAATTAAAGCTGCTATACAAAGTGTCAACGCCTGCTAATTTTCACATCGTCCACTAATTGCGAAAGCAAAACGGAGAGCTATCGCAAGAGCCGTGGGCTATTTCCCCGCTCTATTAGCTTGGTCAAGTGACCTCAGTCATGTGATCTAAAATTAATGGTTTTATTGTCTCAATCGAGACTATAATGAGCATGTCTCATTTTTCAGATATTGGATTACCTCAGATGGAACCAACGTTTATACCCGGGGTGGGGGGGATTCCGCATATGAAAGGGTTGGGGATGGTCGTTGGAAATTTTGAATTAAAACCCTAAAGGAGACCGATCTGGTCGTGGCCCAAGCTTTTTTTGACCCTTATAAGAGACCATGTCTGTACCGGGGTGATTGGGAGACCTTTCAACCATCCAAAAAGAAGATGGCGTGTTGGCGCTGGGCCGATTAATCAGGCATTAATGTTCCAGTAAAAATTAAAATGGAAGCAGCTCGAGTAATCGTACAGTAATCTTTTTGTGTCAGCAGCCAAGTTTCGTATCACACTCTTGGAAAACAATGGACAAAATACGTCTTCTTTAAGTATTGATGTTATAGAAAACTTGGATTATGTGAACGGAGTAACCAAAACGAATTAAAAGTAAACATATAAAATATATATTTTTATATTTTGTCGCGTGCAAACCAAAACGAGCTGACCTTTACGGCTAAATGTGATGGCGTTTTGCCCAGAACACCCTAAGTGAGACCAAAATCCGAACTTTACACCTCTCAACGAGACGACGAGCATTCTGTATGTGGAGCACTCCATATCCGGAGTTCCCCCCTCGCCACACGGCCGTTTATAACAGATGAGGTTTCTATTACGCCTGGGTCTCGGTAACAAAAAACATCTTAAGATTAAGGAAACTTGTAGCTATTATTTCAAAACAATAGGTTATTGTTCTATAACAAAAGTTAAGAGCTCTCTTATTAAGAAGGTTTTATGCAACCTGGCCCTTGGCACTAACGCTTGGTTTAAAATGTTATTACTTATTTGAACTTTATTACGCTCGGGTCCTAGTTGTTACGTACACAGTTGTGCTTTCTACAAACGTTGCCCGTTCAACCATGGGGCTTGTCTGAATTAAAAAAAGCTAAAACTAAAACTAAAACCATTCAAGTACACCTCCTCTTATACCAAAGTGGTCACGTTTGTGAAAGAGTATACGATGATTCACTGTGTGCTCTTGAGAGATCTAAACAACTGATCTAAAAACATATCCATGGTGTATTAGTTATCTTCAATTGCTTCCGAAACTTCCGCCTATAATGTTATGCTTATCTAAAAACTTAATACCTCTCTTGTACATAAATTTCTCTAAAATTTTTGAAAACCATGGGAGAACTGAAATCTTAACACAGGACGAAATAACGTGTTTCCATATTTTGTAAACTCGACGGAAACATAGACTTGCTTATAGCCGTCACGTCTCCGCCCTGCGGAAATATGGTGATCTAGTTTTCAACAGCCTGTTACAGGCGTTTAAATCGTGTGGAAGACGCAAAAAGATGTAAGCAGAAGAAAAGACAACAACGAAGGGGTAGGTTAGGGGTGAAAGCAAGAGAACGCCTGTAAGACGTTTAAACAAAAAGCTCGTTCCGGTATACCAGATTCTGGTATACCCTATGACTGGTCACGTGCACTTTAAATCACATTTCTGAACACGATGTTTAAAACACGTCGGAGGTCGTTAGGGTCCTAATTTCGCCCGATAGTCTATTCCTCAACTCAGGTCCCAAATAAGTGAACGAGTGTTTGCCATATTTCTTGGTCTTAAATCTGGGGATGGCGAACGCGGTGCTACTCTCAAGTTGTAAGGTGTACAATACATATGAAATAGCTCGGATATTTTCGTAAGACATAGTTTGTGTTTAACCTTACACATGAGGATAGCAATATCCTTCAATCTTGTATTCTGTAACGTTATTAGATCACCCTTGTCCAGTGGAGCTTTGTAGCTTGATTGCTTATTCAGAAAAAGTGCGCGTAATGCTCTTTATTATATACATACTGAGAAATACTCACCAACAAGCCCTGTCGTAAATTTTCTTACGCAAATTAGTTCTAGCCAATCAGAAGAGCGAACGATGGTTATCACACGTGAAAATAATGATACGTCCAATCAGAAACGCGAACGATATTTTTCACATGTGAGAAATGATACGTCCAATCAGAAGCCACAGAGGTGTGTGAGTTTCGCGCCAAAATTCCCGCCTTTTATTGCATCCTGCAGCGCTGCTTCGCACACATTCAACGAGAAAAGTTTTACTCAAAGAGTTTTTCTCGCTAAAAAAGTGAAAAGCATTTCGGAAATGGAGAGGAATATTTTCGTTTGTTTCGCTGTCGATAAAGAAAACGGCAGAAAGCCGGCGAAACAACAACGGAAAGGGATAAACAGAACAAGACGCAAGCTTTTGTTGTGCTTTTTGTCGGAGCTACTTTGCCTTTCATTTAAGCTTAAGCTTATATTAAAACCGGCCATTTTACTTAAATTCACTCATTTTCAATT
>BOPM01002927.1:4309-11809 GCA_022179025.1 Porites australiensis
TTTTTTTTTTCAGACTTGATTCTTGCAAACTGGATCAGCAAAACCTCGTCACTTCCATTTCTGAATCACATGGATGCCAATAACTCTCAGTTTCGACTTGCTTTACTGTCAAATGATGGGAGCACTTCAGAGAGAGATAGTCGTCAAGAAGAGATTGAATCAGAAGCAACAGCTAATATAAAAAGAAGTGACAGTCTTACCTCAGCACAAAAGAGAGCTCTTATTGTAAAGCGACTTATCCCTCTCGTAATATCTCTGCTTATTTTAGGCGGCGCTGTAGCCGTTCGGTTTCTAATTCCGTTGCCTTAATAGCACGAGACTTCTTCATTTGGAAATGATACACTTAGTTCAAATACTACTTGTAGCAATTTAACCACTGTTATTAGTTAACATCCGCTTATAATAATCTATGATTGCGGGATTCAGGCTGATCAATTTGTCATTTACCGGGTGCGTAGTGAGAAATCAGCCTGAAATTATCTTGAAATGTTATTAAAATTTATTTGAGAAATACCATACATTATAAATTACGAGAAGGTTAATCAACATTCAAAATTAATTAATATAAATTTCAAAAATTGTCAAATACTATTAGTAATGTACAGTGTAAGTAAACATATGAGTTACTGTATTGATTTCTTATCCTAGCATCATTTTTTATCTTTTTATATAAGAACATTTTTTAATCATAAGGATGAATGGGCCCTTTGCATGATGACGTCATTGTACTACTATGACCAGAAACCTTCAGGCTTTTACTTTCTTTTGCAAATTAGAGCTTTTGTTATTTATTTTTTTTTATAAGGGAAAATATAAGGGAAAAATAAAGCATATTTCAAAACTAATGGCCAGTTTTCTAATGTTTGTGAGAAATAAAGACGGTACAGGGAATTTACATTTTTGACATCACTGACTTCTTTATCTTTTTTATACGCTGTGACGTTTGTTATATAACAACTTTCGAAAGTATTTTATTGATTTAATTTAGTATGAACAAAAACAATTTCGTAATTAAGAAACAACAACGAAACAAACAAAGAAAGAAAAGATTGACTATTCTCTCATAAAATTTAGTTTCGACCCACTAAATGATCGGCAATCATTACATATTTCCAAAGAAGAAATATGCTGGGAGAGAGTTGAATTTTGTTAGAGTGGAGATGTAAAGCAATCGTGGATTGCTGTTGTTCTATGCCTCTGGGCGTAAGAAGAGTGAATGCAGTGATTAAAGGCGTCTGAGTACTTGAAATTCGGTAGATTTTGGGCCTTTTCCTGAGTTTCATTTGACCTGATCCAGCCTGCAAATTCAACCCCGCTGTTCCACTGCTTTGTAGTGAACTGACTGTACCGATTCAGCGTGGCGTCTGGTGGCTTCAAAATAATGATTCCTAATTCAAGGAAGAAAGAAAGATTTGATTCACATTCAAACTATTATAACCTTAGCAATCGCTGGATAACTTCTTGTTTTGCTGCATAGTTGAACTGTTCCATGCCTGTTCTGACCAAACGGAGCTATTTCCTGCCGCACCTCGATTTCTTGTTTTGCTGCAGTTGGACGGTTTGTATCAACCATGTCCATTTCTTGAAGAAATGGACATGGTTGATACAAACCGTCCTTTCTCTATCTCTGTCTGAAGGAAAGAGAGACAAACTATCGACTTATCAGCACGAGGAAAACAGCCCAAATTTTGCGTTCCCCGCGAAATTTGATGCCTGAATCGCAAGGAGCGATAATATTCTATAAATAAGCAAGGACGCTTGCAACTTCTCAGCCGTCGTTTACTATTTGAGAGGCTCTGCCCAGCGTTCCAAACACTTACCATCTGACACACCAGACAGAAAAGGTAACTCTTTCGTATATCTTCTATTGACAAATGACGTCCCTGTCACATACCAATTCTAGAACCAACAGCCCTTTTAACTGATGTAAATGCACCATCTTTTAATATGAATAAATCACTAAACTAGAAAGTTTTCTTGTCTCTTTCACATCCATAAAAGGCGTCGGTTAGCCCTTTTCGGTCCTTTTAAAGACCTTAACGACAGATTTCTTTACCTGCCTTTCTATTATCCATTCCGCTACATTAATCGCAAATGGCCGTCGTCGTGCGTGCTGGATTAGCGAACTAACTTTGCGCTCGCGGCAACGATTAACGACCTCTGTGCGTGCGAGTTACTTGATATTCTGTGCGTGCTCACTTAATTGGACTTAACTGCCTGTAGTCATGCAGGATCGAGGTGGTACGATATCGCCTGCAGTCTTACTACGTTTCCTGCGTCTATTGATGTGCTCCAGGGATATACATGAACACCCCTCCCAGCTGTTTGTGAAAAGTATGCCACGAGAACTATTTCATCCAGTTTCTTAACCCATTCGCCCCTGAACCGCCCGTAACCGCCCGTGCGGATCCAGGTCCTTTCTACCCTTTGTGACGTCATCAGTTTTAACGGTCAAGGACAACTTTTTTCGCTAACTTGTGCAGGGTGAAGAGATTTTTCAAACCATACCAGAATGAGCACAATTCAGTCAAGGACACCGGAGAAAGAAGCAAAAAACCACGTGACAAGGACCTGAAAATCTCCATGAAAATCTTGTTCCATTACCCACCTACCTTTCCTTTCACCTAATCCTAAGGTCCTAAAAGCTGTCCTAAAAACTCTTCCCACCAAAATGAAGCCTACTAAATGCCCAGCAAGAGAAAAAAAAAATGAGGCAAGAAAAGTGAAAAAAGAAGGGAGGAGAGAAAGCGGAAAGACTGCTGTGTCACTTTTAAACCCAAAAACTATGTCGAAATTTTGCTTTCTGCGCATGCCCGAACTTCGTAAGCTGATATTTTGCATCTGGATCAGAAGGCCGCCAAGTGTACGACCTGTAAACCGGTTTGTGGTAAGTTTTAGCTCTTTATAGCACAACAGTGACCAGAAAACCACTCGACTAGCTTCAAAACGCGTTTTTCGGCAAAATCTCCAGGAGCGAATGGGTTAATATCCAACTGGAAGAATGAAAGTTAAGTCCGCTGCATGGTGGCGGGTGCAAGCAATCGGTTTGGTGCTTGGCCTCGTAAGAAATTTTTTAAGTCAAGAGTACCATATTCTGCGAATCGCACGGTTAACTTCAACCTAGCTGATGTTGCTCTCGTCCGAAACGGAGATGTATGATATACCGTAAGAACTATGTAAGTTTATTATTATTATCATTATTATTTTATATCTTTTTTTTACTAGTGAATTTATTATTCCACAGAGTGCCCACATTGATAGCAGTTATATAACTAAAGTGGTTACCCTGTAAACATCCTCATTCCATGATGTCTTTTTGAAAAATATTTCGATTCTGTGTGCAAAAAAGAAATAAGGAATTAGGGTCATAAAATAAGTTCTCTTTTGTTAAAGGGTTGCAAAAAATGAACGTTTTTTGTCTTAAACGGGGTCGAGGTTTGAAGGTGCGTCTCTGCGGCCGGCACCTCGATCCACCAAAACGTCCCTTGAGTAGCCTGCGTACCCTTTCGCGCTTTAATTTTCCCCCTCCCCCACTTCTCCTCCCCCCTTTTTGAGCCTGCCTCCCAGGCTATCCCTTGAGTGCCTCCCGGAACAGAGGGTCACAATGGGGTGATAGCTTTGATGGTTAATTTTTACCAATTTTGACAGGTAACCTGTAAAGACTTGACCATCAAAGCTATCACCCCATTATGACCCTCTGATCCCCTTTATAGATTTTGAAAAGGCGTTTGAACGGAGGCCGCTTCGATGTGCTCGATGCAATGACCTAAGCTTCCGTAAGTGGATCCGATCATTTATCACATCTCTTTTTTTTTCAGGTTAAATGTTTTCTGATTTGATCTATCAAAGACTGTTGCAAGCTCTCCCTTTCTTTCCCGCCCCTCTCTCTCTCCCGTTTCCTTCCGCGTGTGTCGCTCGCGCGTCAGCGACTTCTCACGATTAGCCTGTTCCAGGTGTTCGGAAAGTAGAGTGCGACGCGAAGTAAGAAAAGGCGGTGGAAAGGAGGGAGAGGGTGAGAGAGGAGGGAACGACTGTGAGATTTCTTTTCAAATGGTCATTCCGCCCACTTTGTCGGCTAGTAATCCGACCTTACTTTCCGGTGTTAAAAGTTGTCATCAAGCAAATGGTAACAGACTTACTAAATTATTTTTTTAAAACAATATGTATGTATTCCGAATAAAATCTTTCAGAATTGTTTTCTGAAAACTAATACATGTATATCCTTCAACTCTAAAGATGAAAGAACTGGCAAGTAACACTCGTTCCACTTTCTCTGCCGGTGATTTTCACTCAGACCGTAGACGAGCTGCTGTCGGTTTTTTTTTTTGTTGTTGGTATTATTGAAATGCTGTTTGAATTTGTTTGTCGGTAAAAGCTTCCCCGCGTAGCTTTGGGCGAGACTTGTGTTAAGCGAATAGAGATCTCGAAATTTCAAAATACAGGGCACGCCCCGAGACTAACCTATTTGTACCTTTCCACAAAATCGGTTCTTAAATTAAAATATCCAGGTAAAAGTTTTGACAGCCAGCTTCAGGGCGAAAGCAACTGCGTTTACTTTCTGAATTCATAGCAGATTGGTCCACGCTTTTCCTACTCAGTGTAGTAGCGACTCCTGAAGAGAAGTGAAAGAAACAAGCTCGTTAAAAGTCAATAAATGGTGAACTTTCAAGGCCCTACTTTCCAGTAACGGAATCCTGCCTCAAAACGTTTTTTCCTGTTTTCCAGGATGATATTCCACATTAACTTTGTTTATTTTGAATCACTTCACCACGCATCATGCAAGATGAACTGATGTGAAATCGCATTGCTAACGAATCACATTTCCAATCAACGTAAGGAACCTCCGAGTGCTGACAAGAGCTGTCAAAATCGACCAATCATAGGGTATACCAGAATCGCGTATATTCTGGTGTACCGGAAGAAGCTCTTCTTTAAAAAAAGGTACTGCAGCTTTCCCTCGCTTTCACCCCTACCCCACCTCCTCAATGTTTTTTTTTTTCTGCTTACATCTCTTCGCACCGTCCTCACGCACGATCTGAACGCCTGGAACAGACTATCTCAAGATACACAGTCCCGAGTTAGGAGGGCGGCCATAACCATCTCTTTCTGTCGTATGCTTTATTTATAGCAAATCACACTGTGGTTATTTCACCTTCATATAAAAAATGTATTTGTCCTGATTTGTCCATTCTATTTCAACACAGGAATCTTTAAGGCTTCTCAGGGGACAAAAGGTATGGCAGAGCCACACCCAGGTACGTATTGTCGACAAACTTTATAAATTACAATCATCCTTACTTTTAGCTGACCTTTTTCGCCTTGGAGGATGCTGCAGCACAAAATTAGCAACGACTGCAGTGAAAACCTCGCTGAAAAATAACCATGTGGTTTTTTCAAAATCTTAGTGCGTTTATTTAGACTGGGGTTTCTGGGTCACTAAGCACTTACCCATCCCCTAAGTCAACATTAACACTTACAAAGTTGTGACTTAGGGGAGGGGTAGCTGCTCAGCTACCCAACCTCAATTGATCCACGTTTGGTATAACTATGACTCGTTGTATGCTCGCAGTTTGTTATCTCTAAGACGTTGCTTAGCAAGGCAAAGACTGGGGGAATTTAGATCTCCTAAAACTGGTGAAGAAGAGGAAACGTTTGTGGCCAGCGCTATTTCGCAGTGATAGAAAGTAAGTACAAAACCCGGAGGAAAATTGGTCTCCAACGGTTAGGTCAATAAAACATGGAGTCTAGGTAGATTAGGAAGAAGTGAAAGGCGCCTGTTCAAAATTTCTGAAGGGATGTAATGAAACCGGACGTTTGCTACTTTTAACACGTGGGGTCAATTTTTCTCGCTAAACCGATTATTTTCCTGGATATTTTGAGACATAAATTGTAAATAAAGTTTAAATTGGTCTAGAAGATGAATTTTATGTCGTCAGAGACAGTAAAATTGAATTCGAGAACTCTTCTGAAAATTAATTTCCATTAACTTTTTCGTTTTTCGATTTTTTTGCATAAAATCCCTCAGTCGATGGATTTATCTGTGGATTTATCTGTATAAAAATCCCTGAAACGAGGGATTTTACAGATAAATTCATAATTTATTATTTAATAGTTATGAATTCAATTAATCAGCCCCGCTCGTCCCTGCTACGTTGTCAAGTCCTCCCCGGACTTTCAGTTTGTTGAATATTCAAAGAGTTTCCACGTTAAATATTTAGGTTGTTGAATAACAAAAGAAAAGGTGTGTATCAAGAAATACTGAGACGAGATAAAACACGAATGACAGTCACCGAGGATAGAGGTGCAGCGGTATTTGTCGGAGAAAAGAATTGAAAGAATATTGCCGTTTCAGTCTGTGGCTTATACAAGTATGTACGCTATCCAACGTCTTTTTCGGATTACATTAATTGCTTCTGTTTTCTACCAGAATCACCTTAAAGAATTCAGCGACTTGAATAATTGAATTAATATAATTGAATGTCATAGTAGAAACCTGTGCTTGGTGGTCAGGCCGGGTGACCATCCTTGCCCATAAGGATCTTTACTCCGTTAGCCAGTACTGAACTAAAGATTACGGACTGCGGGCGACAATGATCGAAGGTCAAAACGCTGTTGCTCCATCGCTTTGCTTTGCTTCTTGGTCGTCGGCCTCAAATCAAACGAATTTCTCTTCGAAATTTCTTGTCTTTAATGTAAAACTTAGAAAGCGTCTTAGGATGCAAGTGCCGACAAAATAGAAGGAATTCAAGGGTGAACTTAAGAAAAACTTATATATGTATGGAAAACTTACACAAATCAATCGCAGTTAATAAAGTCGAAGTAGCTTCCATCCGAGTAATAATTTTCAAATCAATGGTTTAGTGTCCCTCTTTTTTTTTTTTTTCAAATCACTGGTTTAATGTTCCTTTTGCAGTCGGAACACTGAATTGTCGGATACCTTACAAGCTGTGATAAATATACAAATACGCTACATTGATTCACAAAATTAATATTTAACACTAACAAAATTTGAGAAACGTTCAGTCCTTGTGGCCATGGGCCTGCTAGAACTCCCTGATCTTAGACACACACTGGTAGATATAGGTACCACTCTGTTGTGTATTAGTGGGTATAGTGGGTTACCTGGCCCAACCTTGCCTATAAATTTCGCTAATTCATACACGAGACTGTGTGAATCTTATTTAAAGTATGTTCATTATATTATTCCTAAAACGTGGTGACATCGAGGAGAGGCGGTGCAGGGCTGTGCAGAGGAAGAAAGTTAATTAATTTCGTCGGCTAAACTATAGCCTAATAACTAAACGTTATTAAGATTAAAACTAACGATATAACATAGTTTGAAGGAATACGGCCGTATTAAACGGGTTGGTTTCGTTCCGTTTTTAGTCTAGCAGAAATGTCAGTTTTGTCGCTAAGAATTGAAATTTGTGCTCAACAAATGTTCAATACGAAAGTGTAAGTCTCTTCAATTGTAACACAAGAGGGACTCGAATCCAGATT
>BOPM01002933.1:3207-14418 GCA_022179025.1 Porites australiensis
ACAAAAGTAAAAAAAACAACAGATAATTGCTCAGAAACTTAAAAACAGTTCAATGGTCGTACCATGTATTATTAAACATCCACTTCACGGTCAAACCTTGCCTGATAGCGGAGTTCCTCTTCAAGTTCTTCAGCCATCCTTGCATCTTGCTCGGCTGCTTCCTCCTCTGTTGCCAGCGGCTCTAAATCTTCTTTGTAAGGAACGAAGTTAGACAAATCTGCTTCCATGTTAAAAACTTCTTCTGTGTCGCTTCCAGAAGAACTGGAGGAAGACCATTCGGATTGAGACGACAGGCGCGATCCATTCAACCAAAATTTCCGGAAATTTCGGTCCAAAACTCAATGGATCGGTTCGGTCCAACCGGAAAAGTTTCGAAAAAACGGGTCCACCTTTTGAGGTGGACCACTTTTCCGGGTCGGACCGGTTGGAATTTTGGTTGAATGGATCGCGCCCAGGACCACCTCAAAAGGTGGACCTGTTTTTTCGAAACTTTTCCGGTTGGACCGAACCGATCCATTGAGTTTTGGACCGAAATTTCCGGAAATTTTGGTTGAATGGATCGCGCCTGTCGTCTCAATCCGAATGGTCTTCCTCCAGTTCTTCTGGAAGCGACACAGAAGAAGTTTTTAACATGGAAGCAGATTTGTCTAACTTCGTTCCTTACAAAGAAGATTTAGAGCCGCTGGCAACAGAGGAGGAAGCAGCCGAGCAAGATGCAAGGATGGCTGAAGAACTTGAAGAGGAACTCCGCTATCAGGCAAGGTTTGACCGTGAAGTGGATGTTTAATAATACATGGTACGACCATTGAACTGTTTTTAAGTTTCTGAGCAATTATCTGTTGTTTTTTTTACTTTTGTTTGGTCGTGCTTTATTACAAAGTAAACATGAAAGCCTGTGTTTGCACTTATTAATTTTTGTTGACGCCACCGATGGCCTCTGTTACCATGCAAACTGAGTCCTAGTTTGTTATCGCCGAGTTTTTTTTAATGGCTTTTAGAATCTTTATTCCGATTAATTATATTATTCGTATTCTATTTCATTTTTTATCCCAGTTTATATTCGAACACTATTGTTTCTGTACTTTTGGGACTGCAGGTGCTTCTGCTCGAATTGCTCAGTTGACTTCACCACTAAACCAGAAGAGTGCCAGTGCTGCCGGGAAATCGACCGTTGTGGTGAAGTTATGGAAAGGTTTGGCGATACCAGTCAGTGTATTACTCTTCATCCTGGGTTCCAGGATGTCTGCCTCAATCAGCACATTTTAGAAGTAGCAGCATTGGGACTGAAAACAAAATCTGGGAAGTCGTACCGAGTACTGTATGACCAAGGACGAAAATCACAGTCAGAGTAAGTTTCCTAGCTACTACCACTTCTCACGTTCTCTTGGGAAAATAAAGTCTTGAACATTTGAATACAAATGCATTGTGATGTTTTAAAATTCACCTTTTGTGATTCTACTGTTTGCTTATTTAGCTTGTGTTTGATTTTTCCTTCTATTTATACTGAACCCAGTGATTTTACCTAACTAGTTAAACCGTCAATTGAGTTCACTTCATATTTGCTCATAGTGAATTAGCCTCATAAATAGTTAGCCCACCCCAAAAAATTTTGTGTGGGTCTGTATTTGTTATTGTTACTAAAAGTGTCTTGTGCCAAAATGGATATAATTGTAGGTGATAAGGGGAAACCACTATCCTAATCTCCAGGTTGTTATTATGCATGCATCGCATGTAGGTTGTCACTATTTCTTTGGACTTCCAGTAAGATTGAATGAAATGCACAGAACGCAATTTGATCACATGTGCTTGGACATTCTATCACTCTGTAATCTGATCACACGTGTTTTTACTATCTCTCACGTGAAGCTTATGCAAAGTACACTCAGCACAGTGATGGAGTTAATTTTTTTTGATCTTTGATTGTTGTTGTCCGCACTCCATACCCTTTGGTTATTACTAGTTATACTTTCCTAGAAGTAACTTCTGAACTTGTTGTTTTGAAAGGTTTTTGAGGTCAGTGGCATACCACCAATTTACCAGGCTGCTATGGGATTTTACTGGCAGTTCCCGGCAATACCCTCTGCCATGCTGTGCTTACAAGATGATTAGAAAAAAGTTTCCAGAAGAGAGTCAAAATTACCATGGATTTGAAGATGATGATTGATTCATATAGTTGGTATAACCAACAAAAAAGGCTCCTTTAGGAGCCACCGAAGGTAATAAAAGTCATGACCAACGACAGAACATTATGCCAATTATACATATTAATGACTCAGACACAACTTTAAAGTTTTGGGAATTCAATATTAGGTTGATTTAGCAACAGAACGGGAACGTCATTTGACGACAGAAAAGAGTGCGGAAAGGACTAAAGTCGACTTCCGGTGCCGCATTTGGCGCTCAACCATTGGTCAAGCTTGGTCAAGCCAGTTGTTTGGTTTGCGTGCGCCGTCGTCAACTGACGTTCCCGTTCTGTTGCTAAATCAGCCTATTTAACTCAAGGTGGAAAAGTTAATTTTTTCCCATGTAAATAGATTAAAACTTATTCATGACGAAGGTGAAAGTATAATAAGTTTGGTGCATATTATGCTACAGGTCAAAGTTACATTCAGTTTAAAATTTTGTAATCTTGGTTTTTTCTCAAATTCCTTTGTCTCCTATCTCTTATTAAATCTTTTTATTCATGAATATTAAGGAAAATAACCAACTTATGTTTAAAAATGTTAAGCTGAATATTATAATTTTGACTTATAATATATTTTAATCTTTTTCAACTGTCTCAAAAGGAAAATTAAGGAAAAATAAGGGGAAAAACTTTATGTTCTATCAATTGAGGTTTATGTAGACTGCAGTTCTTGAGACGACTCTATTCATTCACATTGTCCCCTTTTATGGCCTCGTCGTGGTTTTCCGCATTTTGAACAATGGGGAGCTCTTCTGCGTGTTACTGCCCTCTCATTTGGTGGATGAAGTTCTTCCTCTGTCACAGCAAATCAAAGACAATGCAGAAATATTAGAAACTTATTTGTTTAATCTCAGTTCTGTTCCTACATGTATACGTAGAGATACAGTAGAATTGAGTCATGTTTTCTTTTCCCTTGCCATTTTCTTAGTTTTTATGTTTTGAACTCATACCTGAACAAGTTGGAGGACAAATTGTTGTCACTTTCTCTTTTCTCTGTCTGTATTTAGCTATGGCCTCCTCCCTACTTTCCTTTTCAGCCAACATTGTATGCAGAGGTTCAGGAACTTCATCCTTAAGTTCTTCTGCCATTGGCTTCAGGTCTGTCTTTGAGGTAGTGGTTAGAGTTTCAAAGATATCTGCAACATAATCTAACAAAAAAATAAACAAACATATAATGCAAATTCCCTAATAGAGAGAGTCTGATTGAACTTATTCATGTAGAGATCAATAACTACCATAATTTGCTGAGACTTTAGCTTCCCTAACTGTAGCCTCTCCTTCCTTGAATTTAGGGTAAGTCACATAAAGCACAGGCCTCCCTTGACCATCAGTTTTGCTGTCTCTATTCAGATTATAATTAAAATGCAGTGCCGCTAGTATTGTTCTGTAAAATAAAAGAGAGAGAAAGAGAGTGAAGTCCAGTATGATGAGATATCTCATTACTAGGAATGTGAATTATAAGTCAGTTACAACATGACAATATAACAAATATTTATGCACTTGTACTTGCTAAGTAATCCAAGATAAGAGAAAGCAAACATCTTTGGGGCAAACTGATTCACTACTGAATGATAACCCTCAAGGGCACTTGTCTGCTCTACAGACGATGCCTGTTTGATAGCCTTGATGAGGCTTGTCTTTCCTAGTTCAGTGCATAGCTTCTCATATGCCTCTGATGCTAAAACATAAGATAAAATGAATATAGTAGTTACTTGCAGTGCCAGTAACAAAAACAGTTTTTGATTGGTTTGTTTCAGGAATAACATAACAAAAGTACATTGCAACATGTTTTTGTACCTTTTGTCATCCAAACATGAGGGGTAGCAATTTCACCATGGGCACAAGCATTGAATAGCCGATTGGGCAAATTTCTGTGTTTGTTGATCACATGAGACAGAAATGCCTGGAATTTTGCCAGTTTAAGTTCTCCAAGATGCTCTTGAGTTGAGGTGACTGCCCAGTAAAAGTGACATACACAGGCTTTTCGCCATCTTCCAATAATTTCACATCCCTTTTCCTTACTGAGTTTTGTCAGCACCTTCTGAATTTCTGAAAGATACGTACGTTACTGGTCAAAATTGTTTTCAGGTTAAAATTTATTACCCAGGCTGAATCCCAGTTTCCCTGGTCTCCTAGCCCTAATTCATGAATAATATTATCATTTGGGCTAGGAGACAAAGGACATGTGAATCAACCTAGGTAAAAATATTAACCTGAATTTAATTTTGACTTAAAACATACATAGGAGTATTCTCAGCAAGTTTCTGATTTGTTATTTGCTTTATTTAGAAAAGAAAATGTCCACCCATAAGACTCTAAAACAAAGAAATTTTTTTTATTGTAAGTCCACAGACTACAAGAAAAATTAACCAGTAATAATCAAACTGTTCATAGCAAATGGATGATAAGAGATACATTTTTTTTTCTGTTTACTGGCATGTGGTCATTGATTCAGTAGAAAGAATGCTTACTTTTTGCAATATGCCACAAGTCGAAGAAATGTTTCACAACTGGTTTTCCCAGCTCAGTACACTTTGCAGCACAGTCTTCCCTCATCCATTTTGCTATTGACGCATGGTGGTCTGATATAAATGATTTGATGATCATCCCAGTCCCCAGAAGGAATGTAAAAGCCTTTTGGAATGCCAGAAACTCCATACCTGAACTGTTACCTGCCTGGTTAGCCTGAAAGTATTAAAGGAGAAAAAACATGCCATCTAAACAATGGTCAAGATCAAACACTGAAAATATCCCCAGCTTGACTGTAGAATTTTTTAGCATAGAATCATGCAAGGCATTGCACAGTTATCATAGACATTTTGACCTTGGGTAGATGAAATTGACAAGAAAGTAATCAAAATTCTACAATTGTCAAGATTAAAAACTCCAATTTTAAATGTTTAAGGAAGAAAATTATATAAAACTATCCAAGGCATACACATGAAAATGCAGTTTTTTGAAACAGCAACAAAATATCCAATTCACATAGTGGAGTAAATTTGATGTCTAAATATGGAATTGACCATAAGTGTCGATCAAACGAATGGAAGGCAGAGTAACATACATACTTGCACAAGGACTATATGGATGATGAGTCCTATAGTACAACAGAACATTGTGTAAGTGCCGTATTTGGCTGAGTGGCCCATACTATCATGACGTCCATCTCCAGCCAATACCACCTCTTTGTTTCTCAACTGTTCCAATAATTTGCTTTGATATTTTTTTCCAGAATGCCACAATAGATGGTATGAGGAGATGTCTCTGGTGATAATAGCATGTCGGCTCATGAAAAGCCAACACAGCCATGTGCCGAAATACCAAGAGCACCTTTCTGATAGAGGCTCCAGCACACAGAACAGCAAAACTCAGCAACAGATTTCCAGCTGGAAACCTCCCCATCAGATCAGGTTGGCTTTTCCAGATGTATGTCTCACCACACTTGCTGCACTCAGTTACAATGCTCAGCATTGTTCCAGTCTGGGTAACAGCCACCTTAGGGTTTTGGAAGAGGCACAAGTGACAGAACTCGAACAGCAGCATCAATTTTGAGAGAAAGACTATTCCCTTTGGCTCCTCCCGTACATTTTTGCCTTTTAGGTCAAGTCTAAAAAAGATAGTAAATAAAGAAGACCAGTTGAAAGGATTATTACACTTATTGTTGTTGATCATTTTAAATCATGCCTTTAAATTAGTTTTTAAAATAGTTCTGGGCACCACTCAGTATAACAAAGTGAAAGAACAGTATTATTTGTTAACCTTGGGTTGTCATGAGTCTTTTCACTGTCATCTTCATTTTTCAGTGTCTGGTACTCCCTGTCAATCTCCTCAGGGGTCCATGTGGGGTCCTCATCATCGTTGCTGTTGTCTCCCTCATCTTCATCATTTAACTCCATATCCTCCTCAGTTTCCTCTTCACATTCGGCATTGTCAGAAACCACTTATGGGTCAGTTTGGACAGCTGAATCATAATAACAGGAAATTACTACTACCTCAACTTGAAAAAAAATTGTTGGTAAAACTGTCTAATGATGATTGTTGTTAATCGTGCTGTGCAATTGAAGAGAAAGTTTCCTGAGTATTTATATTTACTTTATAAGCTTGAAACATTATTGTAGACTTGAAATGGTTATTGGTAATCCACAATATTGTCACTTTTTTCAAATGGCACTACCTAATATTATTGTAACAGGTAAGCAGTCGTACCTGTTTCAACCATCAGCAGCCTATTTTGTCCATGAATGTGTTGGAATGTTTTCACCCAATGATCCTGGTTGGTGGTCAGTTTTCTGTTCAGTCTAGTTACTTTTCCTTTCAATTGACTTATTTCACTTTTGAGGGTGTTGCATTTTGCACATTGTTCATTTGTCTAAAAAAGAAAAAAAAGAAGAAAAGATCAATCTCCAGCTCAACATCCTCTTGAACCTCCGCCTCAACATTCTCTTTAACTTCCACCTCAACATCTTTATCGTCCGCCTGATCACCTTCTGCAACTTCCACCTCAACATCTTCATCGTCCGCCTGATCACCTTCTGCAACTTCCACCTCAACGTCTTCATCGTCCGCCTGATCACCTTCTGCAACTTCCACCTCAACGTCTTCATCGTCCGCCTGATCACCTTCTGCAACTTCCACCTCAACGTCTTCATCGTCCGCCTGATCACCTTCTGCAACTTCCACCTCAACGTCTTCATCGTCCGCCTGATCACCTTCTGCAACTTCCACCTCAACGTCTTCATCGTCCGCCTGATCACCTTCTGCAACTTCCACCTCAACGTCTTCATCGTCCGCCTGATCACCTTCTGCAACTTCCACCTCAACGTCTTCATCGTCCGCCTGATCACCTTCTGCAACTTCCACCTCAACGTCTTCATCGTCCGCCTGATCACCTTCTGCAACTTCCACCTCAACGTCTTCATCGTCCGCCTGATCACCTTCTGCAACTTCCACCTCAACGTCTTCATCGTCCGCCTGATCACCTTCTGCAACTTCCACCTCAACGTCTTCATCGTCCGCCTGATCACCTTCTGCAACTTCCACCTCAACGTCTTCATCGTCCGCCTGATCACCTTCTGCAACTTCCACCTCAACGTCTTCATCGTCCGCCTGATCACCTTCTGCAACTTCCACCTCAACGTCTTCATCGTCCGCCTGATCACCTTCTGCAACTTCCACCTCAACGTCTTCATCGTCCGCCTGATCACCTTCTGCAACTTCCACCTCAACGTCTTCATCGTCCGCCTGATCACCTTCTGCAACTTCCACCTCAACGTCTTCATCGTCCGCCTGATCACCTTCTGCAACTTCCACCTCAACGTCTTCATCGTCCGCCTGATCACCTTCTGCAACTTCCACCTCAACGTCTTCATCGTCCGCCTGATCACCTTCTGCAACTTCCACCTCAACGTCTTCATCGTCCGCCTGATCACCTTCTGCAACTTCCACCTCAACGTCTTCATCGTCCGCCTGATCACCTTCTGCAACTTCCACCTCAACGTCTTCATCGTCCGCCTGATCACCTTCTGCAACTTCCACCTCAACGTCTTCATCGTCCGCCTGATCACCTTCTGCAACTTCCACCTCAACGTCTTCATCGTCCGCCTGATCACCTTCTGCAACTTCCACCTCAACGTCTTCATCGTCCGCGTGATCACCTTCTGTAACTTCCACCTCAACGTCTTCATCGTTCGCCTGATCACCTTCTGCAACTTCCACCTCAACGTCTTCATCGTCCACCTCAGAATTTGTCTCATTTTGTATATTTTGGTCATGTTCTTCCAAGATTTCCTTTACAAGCTGCCAAGAAAACAAAATAAATTAAGAAAAAAACTGATCGCTTTGATACTGATACATATTCGAGTAGTGAAACTGAACAGCATTTTCTATTTGACAGACAGTGAACACAGAAATAAAATACAAACGAAAACGAAAAAACAGCAAACAGTAACTGAGCTTATAGAATGCATAAATCAGACTAAGTCCATTTTTGGTCGTTTAGAGAAAAGACTCGCGTGTAATACTTAAAGTTGTAAAATTTTTTGGAGGGAAGTTTGGAGTACTGTCAAATCTGAAAGTAACAGAAAAATAATCTCTCAAAAATAGAGAGCCAGATTTCTTTGTAGCTTCACTTTTTCTAAATTTTACGCTTGAGTGGAAATTAATGTCTGGAAATTGATCCCTAGGGTGGCTCGTAGGGACAAAACACTTCCCAGAATCCAAAACACGTCAACTCTGTGGAAATACCCATTATTGCGCAAATGCCCGTTTTACTTTAACTATGAGAAGAAAGCAGAAAAGTATGAAAACACATGTATGTATATGGAAAGTCCAAATAGTCATAGCATCCATTGCACGAATATCATGAAAAACGATGCCAGAAAAAATTGTCACAGGTAAATGAGGAAATTAAATATGTAATTCCACTCACCGATCGTCGACTCCGCTTTGATAGTGTTGCAGAAGATTTTTTCCAAATGTGTGCGGAGGGATGAAAAACGAGCTCCCCTAAAAACGCCTGCGTGGGAGGCTACAATTGACCCCGATTTTTCTTTTTTCTTCTCTTTTTTTTAGAACCCGATCCGAGGATTGTGTCCAGAAAAGTCCTCTGACGTTAGTGTTTTGAATATTTATGAGGTCCTTTTGAGGCATCTGATCCCCTTTAACCGCGACCTTTCGTTCATCGCTGCGGTTTTAAACTATTCAGTTCCATAAATTTGATTTACCAGTCTAAAATTTTTTTTCAGTCTTGAAATTCAGTGAGTGAAGACGGCTCTTTCTAGATGTATTCAAACAACTGGACTGAGTAGATACCAGTGAAAATTAAGGAAATTCATGAATTTTGCACCTTCCAAAATCCCCGGTTTCATTTGTTATTCCTAGAATTACTTGGGGATCTTTACGGGGTCGGCGCGGAAAAAATAAAAAAGGTGCTCATCTGGAGATCGGAATCATTTTGGCTTCCATTTGGGGTTCATTCCCGGACTGGGGATCATTTCAGGGCCTGTACGTGCAGTTTTCACTATTAAATGTCAAAAGAAACAAAAGCATTGAAAGAGAAGGACTCAGTTTGCTAAAATCTGTGTGTGTTGTGAGACAGCGGTCAATAAAACCACGAACGTGAAACACCAAAAAAAATAGACAAAAATAGATTTAAACAAAATAAACTGCTGTTATTTTCGAATATGAAAAAATATTTTGTTGGAAGTAACAATTAGTTGAGCGAGTGAGAAGGTATTGGATGTGGTTCCGTGCATTTATAGTAATGAGTGAAGGGCCGAAGGGGCCTTTGTAATTTTTCCCACTCAGCCAATCCTGTCAATTGTTCGCCCACTTGTTTAATCATGTGACGGTTATCCATCTATAACACTTATAAGAAGAACTTAGTTTTGGATTTTGGTGGGCATGATTTGCATTCATGGTAGTTTCTAAACTCTTCACAGTTTGCTGAAGATGTTGTCGATCGCCGCCATTTGTTGTGGGGAGCAAATCTGTGAAGAGTACAAAATACTGACCTCTTAGGATGGGTACTCTCTCTCTCTATAAAAAAAAACAGCAACAAAAAACAAACACTGAACAAACAAAAACGAAACTAAAGCAAACAGAGGGGACTTTAAACAGTCTAGAAATTTCCATAAACGTGATGGGTTCAAGAACAATGCACCAAAAAAAGTAAGATGACCAACTTGAGTTTTTGTGGTCAAGATTGGCCTTTTTTCCTTTCGTGACTTAAGGTGGATTTCCACTGTCACGCAATTTTTCCGTGCGTACGCACAGACATTTTACGCGCGTAAATAAAATAAAGGCTATGCATGAAAGGCCACGCGTAAACGTAAAAGGTGAACCTCGCTCAACTTTTACGTTTACGCGTGGCCTCTCATACATTGCCTCTATTTTATTTGCGTGCGTAAAATTTACGTGCGTTCGCACGGAAAAAATTACGCGTGTTGATTGCCACTGTCGTGTAATTTTTCCGTGTGAACGCGCGTAAATGAAATAAAGGCAAGGTATAAAAAGCCACCCGTAAACGTGAAATTTGAGCGAGGTTCAACTTTTACGTTTACTCCTGACCTTCCATAAATTTTCTCTATTTTATTTTACGCGCGTAAAATTTACGTGCGTACGCACGTAAAAATTACCAGTACGCGACGGTGGAAATCCACCTTATAAAATAGAGTCACTGTATGAAAGGCCGACGGGTAAAGATACAAGTTGAGCGAGGTTCAACCTTTACGTTTACAAGCGACCTTCCATTATTCGGGTGCGAAAAATTTACCTACGTACGCATAGTCTCATACTACGTTTTGGTTCTTTCTCAGTCTGAAATATTTAACAAACACACTTTCAATGAAATCCAAACGGGCTAAGTGTTTTTATTAGGACGGCGTGTTAACTTTCTTAAATTGAGTAATTTAAGGTAAGACAATAGACCTTGTCACGACGCCATCTTGACGAGTAGGCGAACGCGTGCGAAATTACAGTGTTTGTATGAGAACCTAATGTCGAATAATTTCCGTGAAACGGCTGATCTGAAAAAAAATATCAATTGTAAACTAAAGCTACAAAGCAAAGGATTGCACTAAAAACTTTTGAGGGCGTACCTGTGCTTGAATTTCTCCAGAGGCTTGCTTTAGATTTTCCATATATTTGTCTGTAATTTTTCCCTGGACTTTGTTACAGACAAATGTATAGAAAATCTAAAAAAGCATGTAACGCCCTCAATTTTTTTCAGTAGAATCCTTAGGAGTGAAGCTTTGGTTTACAATTGATATTTTTTTCGGAACAGCCGTTCGACGTCAGATTCTCACACAAACACTGTAATTTCTCACGCGTTTGCCTATTCGTCAAGATGGCGTCGAAAACCGTGACAGGGTCTATTAAACTCAAAGAACCTCTCTGCCTTTACATGAAGAGTTTTGTCCGGCGCTTGGGCTATCTTGATATATATACTGTTTTTTCAGGTGGCCCTTTTCAAAGGGTAATCCTTACCTTTTTTGTGTTTGAAACCCGACGGGAAACTTCTAAGAGGG